>JAZGTK010012654.1:0-14800 GCA_036877625.1 Ambastaia sidthimunki | reverse complement strand
GTTATTAGTAGAGCAAACAGAGATAGGCCCACCCACAAAAATCACTCCATTGGTTGAACCAGTGTAGTTGCTGATAGGGGTATGAACAGTGTTGAGTAAAGTTATAATATCAACACAGCCATAATGTTCACTTTTTACAGTGTACAAAGAACTTTGATTTTTTAAGACCGGGCTGTACAGTATTATCTTGGCATTAAATTTATTTCTATGTTGCTGACCTAGACTGTTCTTACCTGGTGAAAACTGGATGTGCCCTCTGGTCTAACACAATGATAATGTCTCCGGGTTCAAGGCCGGGCTCTTGGTCCCCCTCCCCATGGAAAACTATTTTCTGTCCGTCTTTCATACCTGCACATTATCAAGCATGACCTAAATTAAAAGACTATAAAATCTAACACAACTGTATTGGATGGAACTGTGAAGTTCTATAAAACATACACATTTTCTACCTTTATCTATGTGCACATCCAGAATCTTCTTCTGCCGCAGTATCTTGCGACCAGCGCACGCTTTGCAGCGGTCGCGGTGACTGAGCCGCTGGCCTTGCCCCTGGCAACCAGCACAGGCTGTTGATATCTGCTGTACCACACCAGGTGCTAAGTGATGCAGTCGGACCTGTACACCCACCCCCCGGCACAACGGACACACCTCGATCACTCCTTTACAGCCCCCACGACCTGCAGTAAAAATACCCAGTAAACACATCAAATTATACAGATTGACAAAACAGTACAAACGAGGATGTATTTTATGCTTTTAAAGCGTAAATATAATACATGTTATTAATTACCTTCACATTTCTCACAGATGACATTCTTCTGAACAGCCAGTTTCCTGGTGGCTCCATTATAAAGATCTTCCAAAGACACTGTTAACTGATGCACCACATTTTTTCCTGCATAACATCATTAAGACATAATTAATAATTATTATAAATAATAATCATAATTCACTTACAATCTAAATGTGTACCACTGTAGCATCAATTCAGTGTGCCAGAAAAAACTACCTATTTTCACTTTTTTAGCAGGTCCAGCCTGTAGCTAGATCAGAAGATGTGACATACCTCTCCTCTCTCTGTGAATACGGCCCCCTCCTCCAAAAAACATGTTGAAAATGTCCATGGGGGAGCCGAAACTTGGCCCTCCGTTTCCTCCCTCCTTAATCGCCTTCTCGCCCCCTCTGTCATACACTTCCCTCTTCTTGGCATCTGACAAAACCTCATAGGCCTGAGAGATCTGTTTAAACTGAGAACATATATGTCAAATAAACACCTCTGAAAACTGTTGTGAAAATGGAGATTGTAAATGATCAATATTGAATTCTTACTCTCTCTCCTTCTGTTGGATTTTTATCTGGGTGATATTTCAGTGCCAGTTTCCGATAGGCTTTTTTCAGCTCCTCTGGGCTGGCATTGGGCTTTACACCCAACATATCATAAAACCCTGTTTCCTTCACCATAGTTGCTCTAAAACAGGTTAATCTAAACAGACCAAACATTTGAAAACAATATATACTGTGATCACTGTTTATTAAATTATTATCAATACTACGTTTCTTACAAAGCTATACAGTTCTAGTCTAATAGTGACATATGAAATAACTAACTGTACTGCTTATTACAAAACAATGACTCAAATAACACCGACTTGAAAAATAGGTTTACCAACATTTTATTCAAACAGATTTAATTTGATCGAATGCTTTAAAATGACTGATTTAATCGCTTACGTGTTACAATATCATAAACACTTAATATACAGAAAGTATATTAAACGACATCACCTGCTACGTGTTGTTTGTACATAACATGATTTTATACAAACACAAGAAAATGAAAACAGAAGCATTATGTGATTATTTTATTAACATAAATCGCCAATTACCGTGAAATATAGTGAAGTCTCGTCTTATGTTTTGTGTACAGAACAAGACACTTCCAGAATCTTCTTCTGTCTCTTCTTCTGCTCGCGTCTCACTGGAGTTTGAGCGCAGCGCGACGCGCGTCTGCCGCCTGCTGTTCATGTCGAGTATGACAGACAGGCGAACTATTGTTCTGCCTCACTGGAGACATTTCAAAAACAAAAATGAAAACTTTTTGTAGACATTTATACCAAGTTTTATTTTCATTCCCTTTTCATTTGTATGAATTACTGACATTGCGTGCACACGTAAAGTTTTATAATTACCAGCATTATTATTATTTTATTTGTTTCATATTTGTTAATAAAACAATCAACCAACATCAAAGCGTGTTTTTATCAGACTTTCTAGGTCAAAGTTTTATTACAATAGGCTATTCAAACATTTGTTAAATGTTATGGTGAAACAAACCATCACTCCATGTCATGCAACCATTGTTTCGTTGAGGTTTATTGTGTTTCAAATGATTTGATGTGGTCTGTCTATTAAAAGCAGGGAATGCACGTTGCATTTTTTCTTATCAAACAATCTAGTTGTCTGAAAATTGAGAAGGAAGTGTTTTATAAAGTAAAAAATCATGCGCCCGAACAGGGACTTGAACCCTGGACCCTCAGATTAAAAGTCTGATGCTCTACCGACTGAGCTATCCGGGCTCCTGACTCCAGCGCGCGCTGTAGAGTTTATGACGTTTACTCAATTACCCAAATAACCTGATTAGATTAGTTGGTTACTTTGGTGAAATTAAAAATAATCGATTAATTGTGATCACAAAAAGCAGGAAGATTTCTGCATTTTAAATGGCGCAGAAACATGGTTACAAGAAACTAATTCGTTTTATACTTCCTATTTGGAGCTATTATGATGAATGAATTATTGATTATAATCTATATTTAATCATTATTAAACATTAATGTTTTATTTTATAATGATAATTAATAAAAAAAAATACTTGTAAAAATAATACCCACTGGTCCTATATATGAGTGGTCGAGAGATCAAAATCTTGCCGGGCCTCGGCTGAGCTTTGTGTTACTCAATCCCGTTTGGAAAAAAATAATAATGCATATAACATATATCATATCATATAATTATGTCAAATATTACACATGGTTTATGGAAATCATTAAAGAATTACTTTATTATGCAGCGCACAAACTCTCTACATACAATAGATGGCGCTAAAGAATTAAAACGTTAACCTACCAAAACTCTTAAACTGACATATCAATGTGGCATTGTGGCTTTACCTTATGAATTTCAATGCATTTTCTTTTTTTTGTACATCACTTTGAATTATTTACAGGGATTTCAATGTTGTTACTGAATGCTTTAGTAACATGTCGATCAATGCTTGAGTGAAAAGCTGTGCAGTGTGTAAACTTAACTCCCTTAACTCAGTAAAATGCCTATAAAGCACCTAACATGTGAACACAGTTGACATTAAATGCGTGCATCATAACTAAATAATCAAACACATTAATTCATTAAACTCTCACTGAAGTCTCGATGTTGCCATACATTTTACAAGTTATTATAAATGCAACAGAAATGAAATATAATTATTCCACCGCTATTTGGGATTCCCAGTTATTCCTACATGCAACTAGTTAGTCGTAGTATAATGATTCCGTTGCATCGTTCAGACTTAATTAATGTTTGCTCACTATCCAAACTACACGACAAAACACGACCAACCCAACAGGTTTTGTCGTCTGTTTCGGGGGATGGGTAGTAACTGTTCAAGCACGAGTGAACAAACTCATTCACCCGAAGCTTGTGCACGACTTTCGGTAAACCGCATCTCGTATCGCGACAAACTGGAGGAAAAAACACAAAGCAAAGCTGCAAACGCTGATGTTTGTAATAAGAACAAAATCGGTCTGTTGGCGATTTAATCGTCGGTACTAGTTGTTGGGATCTCTTGCGCCCAGCCATGAAAGCAATACAGAGATTTCTTCTCTCCTGATGCCGCGATCTCCAGCGTTTCTCCGAATAAATGTGAGTTTACACCTGCAATTTTATACTTATGCTAAAATACACTTTATTTTTATCTATCAATGGCTTGCACATGATGTTTCAAGGCAGGTTATTGCAATAGCCCCGTGCATTGTTTGCATATCTGTTCTTTGAGGACCACAAAACTGATGTTAAAGGGAAAACTGGCTTTAATATACTTGTAGGGACGCGATGTTACTGGCTTCCGCCGTGGTCGTCTGGGAATGGCTCAACGAGCAAGGACGCTGGCGGCCGTACAGCCCGGTGGTGTCCCACCACATAGAGGAGGTGATCCGAGGCGATCCCCGCGGCGGAAGCGTCGTCCTAGGCCGGGCTGACAACCGCCTGTCGCCGTACATTATTGACCTGCAGTCCATGCATCAGTTCAGACAGGATACGGGTAAGATGAATGTGTCATCTTTGCTCTTTACACACGAGTAGATCTGTAGTGGATCAAAACAAGTCTGTTGTCATTCCTGCCATATCTAACGTTTACAAAGAAACGTATTGTTTTCTTTAAGTATGCATGCGTGTTAACAACACGTCGATTTCATTGTAAACATCAGCTTTGCATACTTGGGTATGATACTGTTACCAGTGCATACTTTAAACCATAACAGTACATTTACTAGTTACTGGTTTAAACGGTTAGTAAAGTGAGTGCAACGCAGCAAAGCGAGAAGTAAGTGGTTTAATGTGAAATAAACAATGCAGGAAAAAACATAAAGGTCTTATTTGTGAAAGTACAAGTTATTTCTCATTAATAATAATTGGCAGCAAAAGTAACATTTTGGTAAAAAAAAATGGTACAGTGTCTTTTTAACTTTAGGAGAGTTCTTCCACCTGTTAGGTGGTGCATGCTTATCCTAAAACCAAATGTTTTATTAAAATACTTCCAGAAGTGTGATGCAGTGTTAAAAAAACACTTTACATACTGACAGTAACGTTATAGGGATGTTTGCATCCCAAATTGCTCTGTCAGGACATGCTGTAAAAACCTGCACAGTTAGTTTCTGTGAGACACACACACACACACACACACACACACAGATATTGACATTCCGTAGGGAAATGAACACACTTCCAACTGAAAGAACGGAACTATAAAGATGGAAAGAGGAGGAAGAAAAAGGGGGAGTGGTTGTGTGCACCAGACTGTGTGAAGTTTCATTCAGTCTGGCCTCTGGGGGGTCCGTCAGAAACTCTGTTTTCTATTGCGGGCTGGAGACAAGCACACACACCCATACAGGGCTGTATTGTGTTTCTCACCCAGTAACTCTCACATGGTTCGGCTGAACACAGTGGAGTGAATGTTCTGTTAAGTTGAACTGCTTCAGGCTGACTGTTTTGTTTCTGTTGGTATCTTCCCCCCCAATGAACATACAAACGTTATTTCAAACAGCACCGTTTATCCTCAGTTTTTCTTGGTTTTCAGTTCTGCATTGTGCTTTATAAATTGTTTGTGCTGTATAAAAAGTGTTTGTTTCTCTTTTTAAATCTCTTTTTCCTGTTGTAGTTATAAATGTATAAAGAGTCTGTGTTTGTGTGTGTGTTTTTGACAGTTTTATTCACTGAAAGAGATAGTTTTTCCAAAAATGACCTGATTTACTGACCCTCAGGCTTTTCCAAGGTGTACTTGACTTTTTCTTCAGTAGGACTGTAAAAAAAAAGATTTTTAGCTAAAACCGTTGGTGATGCATAAAATGTAAGTCCATGGTTACTGTGTCTTTAAGATTCAGAAAAGCAGATGCAGGCAACACAAATCTTTGTTATTTGTAAGACTTCTATATTCAGGTTTTATGAAGTGAAACTTTAAGTCTGTGCAGGAAAACTTAAACATTAATACTGGTAATCTAAAATATTTTTAGTTTCAGTAAAGTTTTTTGCTATCTTAACTCTCTTCATATGTTTTTAATTTAGGAATAAATACAATTTAAAAGAAAGAAATAAACTAATACTGCTATGAAACAGGGAAGGAAAATAAAATGGGGCCTCAATGGAGGAAAGGAGCCGCAACAATAGAACAGATGGGCAGCTTCTATACACCTGCTGTAGGGCTTTGTGTTACTGCAGAGGTCCTGGGATCCTTAACGCAGTGTCACAGTTTATGTGCAACCCACAGTATGTCTGCACTCACACATAGCACAAGCGTGCAGTCTTAAATGCTGGCAGTATGACTGGCATGTGAAAGTGGACATCTGTTGCTAAGACAGCAGTACAGAGAGAAGTCACCGAATTATCTTGTTTTATATGGATTATCTTGTTTTAGTTTGAAAACTCCCCACCGAGACACTGCTCCCCTTTAAATATTTCATTACAAGAATGTTTGTGTTGACTGTACGTTTTACTCAAGTATAGTACATGCTCAACTTTTTTTGAAAAAACGAATGCAATAATCAGGATTTTTAATTTACAACCAAAATGATGAAGCATAGTTGTGCATTCTTCTGTTTATGAGAGAACACAGCTCTGGTTGGAGCTTGTTTCATTCAGATACAAAAGACAGGGAGGAGATGGTTGTGATTGTGCCATGAAGCTGGTAAAGTGAGTTTAGACACAGTTGAAAATAATTAAAGCAGGATGAGCTCCTACTCCACCTCATTTTTGAAACAATCTTTATAATATGAATTAAGCTTGAAAGTATCTGAACGATGTAATATTAAAGTGCAACGTTTAATGTTGAGTAATTTAATATTGGTTTTTTTTGCAATATTTTTTTTGCAACAGTTGTTATTTGTGCTCTCACTAAAAAAAAGCATTTGAATGTTTAAAGAGTTGTGCTAGTCTGTGTTTTTTAACTTTAATTTTTTTTGCTCATTGGGTATTTGGTTTAAATTTGTGTGTCTGCTGCACTTGCTATTGGTATATAAGAATTGTTGGGTATGTTACACCTAGTCACTGCTTTAAGGGTGTACCCGCACTAGTCACACTGAACTGTGCCGGGGCGTGTTTGAACCCCAAAGTCTGGTTTGTTTGACCAGTGTGATCGCTCTGAATCGTGCCCGGGCCTGCTTACAGAAGTGGGCCAGAGCATGGTTCAGTTAGGTTTGGGCGCAGTTTGCATGTAGTGTGTAAATATGGTTGAAGGTTTGCCTAAATCTCTCCTAAGTCTCATGGGAAGAGTGTTAACCCAGTTTCTATTTTCAATGAACAGTTCAAAGTATGCATGAAGCATAATAGGCGTTCAATTGGTATAAGGGAGGTTTAGTACAAGCCAACAATGAGAATTGAATTCTTGGTGAGTACATGGTGTGGTAATTAAACCTGTAAAACCAGTTGCTTTAATATCTAGTGTTGTTAAACTCATACACTGTTAAAATAGTGGAATTAGAGCTACAGTTTGTACAATAAACAATATGATGTTTCTGTGGAAGATCTTGTTTCCAATAACAGTCAAATTGACACTAGATTACATATTTTGACTGGCTGTTTGCTTCTCTTGTAACAGTATGTTTGAAATGGCTCTGCAATGCCTCATTTAAGTGATTTATTTAAAGCTGTAATCCGTGAACTCTATGTGTAACACTGTGTTTAGACCTAATGCTCTTGGTTAAAATTAATTTACTGTGTTTTCCCTCATCAATGTAATAATCCTCTGGTTTACCTCCTCAGGTACAATTAGACCAGTGCGACGGAGTTTCTATGACCCCACCTCGGCCCCGGGCCAAGGTTGGATATGGGAGTGGGAGAATGATGCAGGTTCCTGGATAGTCTATGACATGGAGGTGAGCATTGCCTTGCAAGCGGCGCAAGACCGACAGCAACCCTTGTTGGACCTGACACCATTGGGTTTTTGCTACCTTGTGGACTTCGAGACCATGACCCAGTTTAACAGGCAAACGCAACGGAGGCGACGTATCCAGAGACGCTCTGACATAGTCTACCCGTTTGTCTATGGGCCACTGCCCAAATCTTCACAGACTGTGGGTACTGACTCCGGGGCTGGAAGGACACCTAAAGGAGTTGGGGGGTCCACTGGGGCTCTTCTTGGGGTAGGCATTTCTGGTTCCACCTTGAGTAGAAAAGGAAGTGCCGTTTACCCTAGCGGGACACTTTCGGTGTCATCTCTTGCTCCTGTTGGACAACCGTGTGCCTGCCAGCAGTGTATGCTGGTAATGAGTATAAAGGCAAATCCCGCCTCATCACAGACACTGGGACGCAGATCTCAAGCAGCAAAATCGAACAATCCTAAATCCAATTTTGGGACATTTCCAAAAAACTCTAAATCATTGTCTGTTTTAAACTCATATTATCATACGCTACCAGATGGTTTGTCTTTAAACTGTCCGCCATCCGAAAATTCCAAGAATTCTGGGGATTTTGCTCATTTGATGTCCCTTCTCACTTCGGGCACTGCCAATCTCTCTGTGTCCTCTAGCGGCCAGTCGTCTTCACCTTTAGCTCCTCCTCCAACTGTGCCATTGTCCAATCAGCAGCCTTCTTCTACCCAAAGGTCAACAACACTTGTGCCAACTGCCACTCTCATCAACATGTCAAAAAGTGCCACCTCATCCACAACTTCTTCAACAACGTTACCCCAGCAACGCTCTGCTGCTTGTAATGCCCCTCTACCACCTCGTGCCAGTCTGGCAGGACTCAGTCGACCTGCCTTGCAGAGAATTGCCCAGGCACAGTCACAGGCCCTTATTGCCTCTGGGTGAGAAGAGATATTTTACTATTTACTCCCAGTTGCCCCCTGTGGTTGGAAAGTTCTTTAACCTTAAGATTGTTGTGTAAAGACTATTGTGTTTGTTTTCTAGGACATAAGTGCTTCTGAACTAACTCTACTATCATGTCCTGCAAATATTGTTTAGAGAACTAGTTTAGCACCGTTCAGTTTTGCTGATGAAAACGATGTTGGGCATTACTAATTTATAGTTGGTCTGTGGTTCTTCAGTAGTTAGTATTGACTTTAGTTAGTCTCAGTATAGATTTTTTTTGCATGCCATTTCATCTTAAAATCTGCATGACGATGCACTTTAGGTTTCAGAGCTGAAATGCACAATGGCAATCCAAAAGGCTGAAACCACAAGGACTTTTTAAAAAAATTATCAACAGTTCTTGTATCAAATGTTACATTTCTACAGAATGTGAGAAAGCTTCAACCTCATTCAACCTCGTTCCATGGTCTGAAAGTGTATTTCTCACGTTTCTTACGTAGCTAAATCATCCATGTCTGCTCTGTTTGATGACCATCTGGGGACAGAATGGTCTTACCCCCCCCATTTCCATGCCTATAGCAGATTCTGTGTTGCTTTCTTTTCAGCTCTCGTGGTAATTTTCTGGGTCTCTGCAGAAACCTTTGTTGACACCACAAGGACTCGTCTGCATTAGCAACACAATGGTGCCTTGTTGAAGTGTTTGGCCTGGTAGAGTGTGTGTGTTTGTGCATGTCTGTGTCAGGAAGGGGTTAAAGTAAAACGCAAAAGGCTTTGACAGTTGCTGTTGTAACTGTTTTGTCTTTGTCTGCCTTGAAGCATTATACAAGATATTTTGTAGGGGTGTACAGAAATAGTTTGAAGACCCTTATGTATGAAAAGTGATGCTGGCGAGACCCCTTTGAGAATAATTTTAACTATGCGTAGATACAGCCAGATGGTCTCGTGTCGTCTCATAGAGAAAAGTTTTTTGCTGAAATGACATAAATGTTAAATATTTTTAACAGTCTTCTGAACAGACTTTATCTAAACAACTAGCAGAAACAATTATTAATTAAGGCAATTAATTACAAAACAGCTTTAGTCCGTTATTCAAGGTATTCAAGAGAGCATATTAAATTAGTCTGGAGCGCTATCTAATACACATTGTGTCTTTGACTCAAAGCCATCTGGAGACAGAGAGCTGCAGTTGAGCATGTGTGCTACAGAAAACATAAAGGCATGTCTGCAGTAGCGGTAAGGTCAAAGGTCAGCGAAGGTCAGACGCTTCTGTGTTAGCAGCCATCCACCCTCCCACATCATACGGCCTCGAGAACTACTTCACAGGAAACAGAACAAACCAAGTACAGAGATAGAAACTGATGAATGACCACAATGCATCAGCAACAACCTGTCACGTCATCATTTTAAGCATGTCTTTTTTTTTATCTCTTAACCACTTCAGCTTATTTTAGTTCTCACTAAGATGTGTTGAAAATAATGTGCTAACTCATTTGAGAGAAAAACGTGATAATTGTTTTCAGCCATGTACTTTGTAGTATGTGAAGAGTATATGTGCCTGATATTAATATAATACTGTGTCCAATTGCTTATATGCAGTAGTTCTTCAATATGTATGTTTTTTCCTATAGGGTACCGACAGTTCCTGTAAAGAACCTTAATGGCTCCAGTTCTATTCATCCAGCTATAGCAGGTAGGAAAATAAAAGACATTTTATTAGTCATTTTAAGTCTAGCAATTAGGTATTAGTAATTAAAAGTAACCAACTAAGTAACTAGTATTCAAGACTTCTGCTTAACAGCATTGTGATGGTTCACAGGTATTACTGGCATTTTGATGAGTGCAGCTGGATTACCTGTATGCTTGACCCGTGCACCTAAACTAGTTCTGCATCCTCCACCTGTCAGTAAGAGTGACATCAAACCAGTTCCCGGCCTCGGAAACTGTTGCCGCAAGACCACCAAGAAACAAGCCCTCAAAGGTGAGAATCTCTGTGTATATATACACTTACATCCACAGATAAATTAGATAAATTGATAAACATTATTGGATATGAAATTCCTGAGTTTTATATCATGCTGGGTGGAAGGTTTACAGTGTAAGTTTCTTTCTGTAATGTTTTCTGTAACTCTGAAACAATATCAAAAATCAGAGGAAGTCCTGCTTGGTATGATGTGACCCAGCACAAATACTGTAACTGATACCCATCTTACCCATCTAAACCCATCTCAACCTTTTGCTTATGATTAATCAGATTATTATACACACATTTGTGTTTTCCAGGTAGAACGCCCGAGGAGGTTGTGAAGAAGTTCTTTCAGAAGGTCAGAAATCCACCAGAGAAGGTGAGACGTCCTCATTATTTCTACTCTTGATTGTTATGCTGTTACAACGCAATGCTCCACTCATTATCAAAGTAATCCATAAGACTCCAGTAGGTTAATAAATATCTTCTGAAGTAAAATGATACAGTTACAGAAAGAAAATATTTTGAGCTTTTTAAACGGTTGATATCCATGTAAAGAAAAAGATCAGAGCTTCTCTGTAGTGTCTATTGCTGCAAGCATAATAAAGTGTTTACATAGTTTTTCACATAACAACACATTGTGTAAACATAATTATTAGCACAGTTCTTGAAATTGTACTTGTACAGTTAGGCTATTGATTGTGGTGTATAAGCATTCTGTATATCTTTTCAGGATTGCACTATCTGCATGGAAGCTCTGAGGAGCCCGCCGGGGTATAAGGGACCAGGTTTCACAAGTGTTTCATCTGCAGAGTCGGTAGGAAGACTGGCACAATGTGGCCATCTGTATCATCTGCAGTGCCTGGTGGCCATGTACAACAATGGCAACAAAGATGGCCGCTTGCAGTGTCCCACATGCAAGACAACACATGGAGTAAAAACAGGCAACCAGCCACCCGGTAAGATGGAGTATCATGTCATACCTCACTCGCTGCCGGGGCACCCGGACTGCAAAGCCATCCGTATCATCTACAACATACCTCCTGGGATACAGGTATGACTAAATCATACTGTACATCTTATCTCATTTATTTTAATTGTACAATATACGTGATGTGCTGTGGAAATATGATTACGAAATGTGCTTCAGCTAGATCATTCAGAACTTTCTGGCTGTCTTCTTTCTGGTTCTAGAGCCCTGGACATCCAAACCCAGGAAAGCCTTTTACTGCGAGAGGATTTCCTCGTCATTGCTACCTTCCGGATAATGAAAAAGGGCGCAAGGTAAGTCCCAACAAGGAAATTAAGTCCCAACCTAATTTAATCTAAACTCAAATGAATTGTAGTCTATCTCCTAAACTAGATGGAAATAATAGGTTGAATGGTTTACATGCCTCAAACCCTAACGTTACCACTAAACCTAATACCAACCTCTGATTGGCTGTAAGAAATGTTAACCCTAAAACTTGGGCAAATCAGGTTCTCTGTGCTTCACCAGTCTCATCTTTGTGTTATTAATAAGTTTCTAATGATATCCACTTGATTCCACCCTGTTCTAAGGTGTTAAGGCTGTTGCTGGCGGCTTGGGATCGAATGCTGATCTTCACCGTGGGCAACTCGAGCACTTCAGGAGAATCAGACACTGTCATCTGGAATGAGATCCATCACAAGACAGAATTTGGCTCCAATCTTACAGGACATGGTTTTCCAGACTCCGGATATCTTGACAGTGTTCTGGAGGAACTGAAAGCTCAGGGCATTACTGAAGAAGAACCACAGTAGTGAGGAGAAAGAGTGCAGGATAGAAAAGACAGTTGGGAGGCTTGAAGACGTGAGACAGTCTGGGTGATTTTTGAAATAGGGGATTTTTTTTTGGACACAGAAGTTTGTGTAAATAACCATGAGAAGAAAACACTCCATCCCATGTATTTGGGTATGAAGTAACCACAACAAAGCTAGTGATATTTGGTTAAAGAAGTGTTTGGTTGAAGATGAAAGAGAGGTTTAAAAGAAAGAGGGAAAGAAAGGAACATGCGTGAGAATGAAGAATGGGTGGTGGAGGGAACTCGTGAGGTGAAAATGAGGAAATGGTCGAGAATATTGTTGTCAAAGAAGCAGCAAAGATGGAATTTATTTGCTTAAGATGTTGTAGAATGAGATTGTGTAAGTTGTGTTAAAATGTTGTGGGTGTATCCACAGAAACTCCTGTACCTCCAATTGGATTCCTTTTCCCAAAGCATTCCGAAGCTGTTTACTGACACAGAGTTATAATTTGCATACTGAATATTGTAATGTGTATCAGTATGGTGCAACATAATTCTATGTATCAAATCTTGAGTTTTGAGAACATATGCTATTTTTGTATAGATAATTGTGGATGTAATACAGAGCTCTTATTTGTAATGATTTTATAGTGTTCTTGATTTAAAAAAAAAGCTATTCATTTATTTCGTTTACACAAAGCATGAGATGAATTCTTTCCTCAGTACAATGGTAGCTTTATGTAAAGAAATTAAGGAAACAAATACAAGTGAAAAAAAACAGAAATTATTGGGGTTTATCAGAAATCAATTTTATTTTTTTGCCATATTCAGATATTTCACCATAGAAAGATTGCTTTTCACATTTATAACAGCATATATAGCGCCACCTATTGCCCGATGGCCACAAAAGTTTGCGTCCTGTTTAGAACCACAAAATTCATGATCGTCTTGACATTTCATTAGGACATTTCATTTAGTTTCACGATTAACTGATATTTCGCTTAGACTTGTTCATGCCTATTGTTTAAATGACTCTGCTATTAGATTTGGTCAATAATTGACCTGTTTTACAGTGACCCACTTCAAGTGGATCAAGTGTATGTGGATACTTGCGTGTGTGAACGCGCCTTACCGCACATTTACACTGACGCATTTTCAATTCATTTCAACTGAAGTCGCGCATCATGCTGTCGAAGTGGATTGACAATAGAAACTGGAAATGTACAGTCCGGGATACGCATGCAATTGTGCGTAAATAAATATTAGTGTATGCTATGCATCACCAGCCAGAGTTAAAGTACAGTTTGTTACTGCAGTAACAATTTTATTTCTTTATTTGTTTATATTTCCCTTATATCAATTGTTGTTTTTTACTATTTTTCTAGTTCATTATATTTTACAATGTTTCATGTTTAGAATTTTTATATACAACTATTAGTTTATTTTTGCCTACGACATAATAAATGCCATTTTTGTTCTTATGAATTGTGCAAACTTTCTGAAGTTCAGCTTCAAATGGCTTAAAGAAAGACTTTAAATTGTTTAAAATGGCACAGTATAAAGTGTGCTAAAATATTTTGAGCTCCAGCAAACTCTCTTGGTCTTGTTTAGTAAGATAAGATGATCGGTGCAAAATCTTATCAGTCATGTTGAGGAACTGTGAGTTAATTGTAAGTGATAAAGTTATAATAAGTGATTACAGTAAGTGATTACAGTGATAATGAATTAAAAAGAAAGACAAAAAATTGTATGTCTGTCTGTTTACACACCTAACATTCATAATTTATTCATGTTTATATATGCCTGTGTTTATACGTTTCTGACAGATTACTGTCAGGATCTAACATCATAATCTACACCAGCATTATTATGTCATTTTAATTGTAACTAAAGGCAAAATACAACTAGTTCTTATAAAGTCACATAGTACTGACGTCAGCAACCACGCGCAGTCATTTTCCACCAGTGGGAGCTACGGACACAGAAAAAAAAGTTTCAGATAAAGTTTTTTTCTTAAAATTGTTCAAATATTTTTATATATCATATACCTAACGATGTAAATATCTAAAATATAATGACATCGCATATGTGTTAAATCTCAAAAGATGTTAATTTTGTTTTAGGTTGTTTCAGATATGTTGAATCGGAAATTGCAATTTTGACTTTTTAAAGATCGGTTCAGCAGTGACTTTATATGATATAATGATAGTCTAACTGCTCAGTTTAACTTGTATGTTCATCACAATTAAACTGAGACAGTCGTTTTAATTTTTATTCTGGGTTGAAGCAACTTAAAACATTGAATAAGAAACAAGCAGGCAAGCATGCGATGGTTAGTGGTTTAACACGTAACGCATGTCATTTCTAAAATGATTATGAGGTGTTTGGTTTTCTATTCAATAATTATATAACAGTTGTTAACCTCACGAGCATGTTTTTCTTTAGAAGAGGTTCTTGAGAAAACACTTGCAAACTTAAGAAGTTCATTTGTAAGA
>JAZGTK010012653.1:0-14801 GCA_036877625.1 Ambastaia sidthimunki | reverse complement strand
TGCAATGTGAGACATTTGTTATATGCTCAACACATCTACCCAGAATTCTTTGCTCTGCATGAGGGTGAACATTCTAATTTCATCATTTCACTATTATTATTCACATTATGACTCTATTGAAAAACCTAGTGGTACAGAAAACCCTTATTCTGCTTTTGACAAAATGTAAGCTTGCAGTTACCACCCCATATTTTAAAATGCAACTGCATTTCTATTTCCCGTTTCCTCTGTCTGCTTTGCAAAAAGGTGCTGCCATCACCAACTTGCTTTCATTATATTTAACATTACATCAACATTATATCATGAGCTCTCATATCATTTTTAATGTAAAGGAGTTGATTTAGTCATGCTTTGCTTACAGTAAGAGATTTAAAGCTGTTTACGTGTATTACCTCATCTTTACGGTCTGATCCTTCTATAGTTTTGCCCTCCCATCTCTTCTCTTGCTCCGAGACATCATTCTGAAACAGCCACATGTGAGGGATAATGTTTGGGCATGAAAGTAACAGGGTTACAGTATTTTTAACCTATTAGTAAGGTTGAGGTTTGCTTACCTCAAAATTTGGATCGGTTTCCTAGTCATCGCCCTTTGATTCTACCTTCACATTTAACATTGTGTCCCACCACTGATCTAAATACATACAAAGAGGGGGAGAAAAAGAGAGAAACAGGATTTTATGACATTAGCAAAACATACATTAACTGGAGCCATACATACAAACATTATCTGGAGCCTATGGGGTCTGTTGCATGCATTGAAGATGTGTAGCTGTATATACATTTGAAGAACAAAGTTTTAACACTTTTGGCTATACTGCTGAACGTGACCATATAGCCAAAAGTGTTAAAACTGTGATGTATAGCTGTAATCCGTTTTTGACAGTAAAATTGATTATTTTGCGTTATTGACAGTAAGAGTTTGAAAAGTATTGAATGTAAGTATTGCACTTTGCAAGTTGCTCTTTTTTCTAGACTTAAAGTAACAATTGGAAACTTTTGCATATCCACATATTTTTCATGAGTTGTGATAAGATAGGCTTCATATAAAACATACGCTAATAAATTTACACTATAATATAACGAATAAGCTATAACAAGAGTTATTCCACTTTGCAATGTCCTTATTTTTTCTAGACAAAGTATTAATTGGAAACATTTGCATGTACACAGTTCGAAACTAAACTTTGATTAAACTCTGATTTAGTCATTTATCAAGACGACCATAAACATTGTAAACATGCACAATTACATTAGAGAAAATGTAAAGTATGACACGCAGCTCTGAGATTGACAGCTGTGAAGTTTTGCGAAACGACACCATGTATGTCTTCCCATAAATAAACTTTATTTCCAAAAATAGCCCCTACAACAGGGTAACAGAAGGGAAAGGTTCATTTATACAGATTTTACAAATAAAACACTCATTGGGCTGTGCTTAAAAACTCACACATTTCACCCACAATCTACTCCAGCCCCATACAACCCTAACAGATCAATATTCACAGTAGAAAGTCTGTTTTAGTTCAGAAAACTTTACACTGAAGCGGATAACTTGAAGCTTATATACTACAACAGAAACAGAATCAAACTTTATATAAATGAAACCATATTAACCAAGTTTAAAGTCTTTCATTTAAGCAATTAAGAATAAATGAAACAGTAGTCCAGGTCAAACCATCATGATGTGTAGTGTGTTAAAACTTAAACAACTAAACAGCAAACAAAATAAAAAAACAGATTAAAATAAACAAAAATATGACAGTATTGCACCAAGCTAACTATTCTGTAGTGAAAGGGGATAAACAGTTAGAGAGATGTACAGTGTTTGTATCTGTGATTCTATTGCATTTTATCTGAATGCTTCCATTTAATTCATGCAAAATTAATGATACAACAAATGACTGGAAGTTGGAATGTGGCCAAAACCATCTACTGTTAGTAGAGGCATATTGTTTTGTACCATTTAATTTGTCCATTAAAACAATGTTAAGGATAACAGAGAGAAAAATGGGGATATAGCATAATACACGGTCCTAGTGTATCAAGAAAAAACCTTGTACAGTGTCAACTTCATATCCAATTTCCAAAGGATATCAAACGTGAAAGTTCACCTAAAAGTTATATTTCTTTCATTATTTACTCACCTTCATGTTATTCCAAACCTGATGAACACAAAAAAAGATATTTTGAAATAAGCTGATAACCAAACAACATTGACTTCCATTGTATGGACACAAACCCACTGAGACATTTCTCAAAATATCTTCTTTTGTGTTCCACAGAAGAGAAACAGGTCATACAGGTTTGGAACGACATGACATTTTTGGTGAACTACCCCTTTAAATATGCCCAAAAAATCCTTCATGAATGAGAACCTACGTACTGGTAATATAATGTTCTGAGGAAGTGCAGATAGTGCTTTAAACTGGTCTGATCATCAAAAAGCAGATAAGCTGTAACTTTGGTATATACGCATGGATGAACCCTGTGTAATGTATAATCAGTGAATGAGTAACTCTCTCTCTCAGTAACTCTGGGCTTTCTCACAGATATCCTCCCATGCACAGCAGCAGCAGAACATGAACAGTTAGCAGGTAGAGTGACACCAGCAGAGGGGTGCGTTGACGAGAGCAGAACGCAACCCGCAGCATCCGCAGCAGCCCGGGTCCACCGCTGCGGGTCTGAGAGACATACAGAAAATAAGCCATTAAAACCATCTGGGTTCAATTTGTATAGCACAATAAATATAATTTTAATGATAATTTCAAATACAGCTTTCTGTATACATTCAACAGCTTTCTGAGAACATTATTGCTTTTACAATTGCCTTGTTATCGCTGTATAGAGGATTTGTATTTACCCGTGTAATGGCGCCCTCTGGTGGCTCAATAAGGACAGCAGTTTCTGACGTCATCGCTTCCGACGCTGTCCGCCATTCCCCTTGTGTGTAACTGTAAAAAACATAGGAAATACATTTTATGTTTAGTGGTTTATAAACCTTTCATTTTCTTAGTTTTGCGAAAGGTTCACCGAATTAAATGTTTTAAATTAATTTAATTAGATTTAAATTTAACTTTTTGGCTGTTGTCACAAAGACCTTTTTTCAGCTTCTCTACAAACAATAGTCGTATAGGGGCCATTTTATCTATCCAATTCCAGATGGATAAAATCTCATCTCACTCAACATTTTACTCATTGAATATCCTGTTTCAACTGGAAATTATGGGTGCAAACACTTCACCGTTTAGTGACTAGTAGTGAAATCATTTCTGGTATCTGCTTGTTTTGGGATTTTAGCGTTTAAGGTTGCCCTGGTCTTATGTCATCACACTGAACATCCTGTCTACTGGCAATCTGAAGCATGAACTACCAGAGCCAAAACCAGGCAGCTGATGGTAATGGGAAGTTCACCCAAATAATGAATGTTGGTTCTCATTTACTTCACCTCCTTCAGGTCCTTCCAAATGTAATACAAAATTCTCAAGACTGTTGATGCTTCTCTTTCTTCCATGCAATAAAAGTAAATGAGGAGCGGGAGGGTCAGTAACTAACGTTCTGCCTAACATCTCTTTGTGCTCAAAAGAAAGCCATGAGGTTTGGAACAAACATCAAGTAAATTTTCATTTGTGGGTGAACTCTCTTTCATCTAAGATAAGGGTTGAACCTTTTGAGACGATCTTGGGCAGCAATGAGCTGTTCTTCCACTCTCAGTCGCTGTTCTGTCTCCTCATCCAGCCTGACACAAGCACACAGAGCAGAAATGTTACTGTACAGCAACAGAATAAACGGAGGCACATGAATTTATCCTTATGAAAGATGCAGTTGGGGAAAATGAAATATTAAATGCTGTATGAGCAGTATATGCTAACAGTGTGAGATACTGTCTATGACTTTTATCAGTGAAAGACAGGTGTTAAAGAAAGTGTGAATAGATCATGTGTCCTACTATAATTAATGATCAGACTAAACTTGGCAGCAGTACCTTCTCTGGAGTTCAATACATTCAGCTTTATATCCCTCAGGGTGCTCCAGAGGTCCACCAGGGGCAGCGTCTACTGCAGGACTTCCCTATGGGACAGAAATAAAGACAGGCATGCCTTAGCACAGACAACATATGTATAGTCTCCATCAACACAGAAACAATCTAAAAACAATTAGATAGTTTTAGGACATAAATGTATTTCTCATATGTAAGAGGTGAGCATTGCTTTCACCTGTCTTTGTGTGTACTCGTGCCGTAGCTTGGAGACCCTCGCCTCCTCAAGAATGGCAGTTAGCTGCCGCACCTGTTGATCCCTGTCTGAGAGTGTGGTGAGGGTCTGTTGCTTCAGGATCTCAGCCTGGCCCTGCCAGTCCATCCTCTCAAGCCTGTACAAACATTTTAAAGAAATTAAACAGGTGCCAGAACTATTATAGTGTATTTCATCTTCTGTGTACATACTATAAACAGTCATGTTTATTATATACAGTCATTATTAACACAGTTTACAAATGCTCTAAACATTTTGACTCTTTGAAACTACCCCTGTAATATTACAATGGTAGCAGTGCGAAAAGGTCCTTTAAATCTATAAGTCTCACCTGAGCATCTCTAGTTCCTGTTTATCTTTCTCCATATGAGCTTCTCTGTCCCTGAGCTCTGCCATGAGTTTCTCCTCTCTTTCCCCTGCCCTTCTTCTTTCTTCCTGGAGAGCCAGAGAAATCCTGGACAATTCACCCGATCCGAGTCGATCCAATTCAGACCGCTGCAACTGCAGCTGTTCCAACTGAGAAAGAAGGTAATTATTAGATTACAAAAATTAAACATGTAGAATTCAGAAACATAAGCATATTATCGCTCTCATAACAAAGGTTCTTTAAAAAAATCATAAGATGAACAATAAAGACGACGTACCATTCTCTCCCTGTCATTTTGTAGTGCTGATAGTGCATTTTTTAAACTCCACACTTCTCCTTTAGAGCCACTAGGGAGAGATGGTGAACGGCCTGTCTGGTTCATTTCGCCCAAACGTTGCTGCAGTTCCTTGGCCTCAGTAACAGCCTGATCTCGCGCATCCTGCAGAGAGGCCATGGCTTGACCAAAGGACTGGTTCTGAGACCGAAGCTGAACTGCTTCCTCTCTCACCTCCAGCAGCTGCTGCTCCATCATCAACAGGTCCCGTGCCAGCTCTCCCACCCTCTCCTCTGCTGTTTCAGCCTCGGTTCTCAGAACACCACCCTCCCATCTCAGCTCCTTCAGTTCTTTGCTGTGGGCTGCTTTGGCCTCCCTCTCCAATTCCAAGGTCTCCTCCAATGTAGTGATGCGCTTCCTTGCAGCTTGGAACTGCTCCCTTAGCTTCTCCACTTCAGCCCCCGGCGCATCATGTTTATTGATGCTTTCTTCGCTGACTTGGCTCAAGATCTCCTGCTCCACTGGTGGTACTTTTCCTGATGCCTGTCTATCTTTTTCCAAAGCTTGAATATAATTCTCAAGCATTTCTTTCTCTCTCTCCAAGACACTAATGCGCTCTATTTGGGCAGCAAGAATCTGCTTGTGTTGAGAGTCCTTCATGGCAAGAACCTGGTTTAGGTCAATCCTGTAGCCATGAAGCTGGGCAGACAGCTTGGCATTCTCAGCATTGACATCATCCCGCTGTGACAGCAGGGCTCGAAGCTCCTCCTTCAACCCATTGTTCTCACCTGCAGCCTCTTGAATAAGGTTGTCCTTCTCCATCATAACCTGAAAGAAAAAAAACATCAGTTAAGATAAACCATCTAAATTATGAATGTTAAATTTAATATGTTAATGTATGCAATGACAATTTTTATTGTTGATGAATTTATTTAGTTCTCTCTCTTTTACAAAAACAGCAGACAAAAGCGCTCAATATTGAATAATTACAGATTTTTATTTCTGTGTTTGCATTTTCATTATGTTTTAATGCTGTCTGACATCACTGTCCTAACCAGAATCGATGCAACAAAATTTCAGTGACAAGCAATTTGTCTGTCCACACCAGATGAGATGCAACAAAATCAATCAAAAATCACAGTCAGGTGAGCAGTTTCTCTGTGCAAGCAATCTCTCTGTCAGCTGCAACATTACAGAAAATAAAAGTCGTTTCTAAAATATAATCTACAGCAGTGACTAGTTAGGACAGAAACTCTGATTAACATGGTAAAGATCTCTTATTGTATCACAGTGTTGCGTCTGGTTAAGACACTGCAAGAAATATGCTTTGAATATACTGCTGTTATGCACAAGTCAGGCATATAATCAGCAATTTTAAAATTTGTCTAATAATTAAAACAACATTTTACCTGAAGGTGTCTCTCTTCAAGTTGCTTGTATTGGCTAAGCACTCTGTCCCTATCATCCTGCAGGGAGCCCATAGCCTTGGTAAAGGACTCTAGTTGAGCTCTGCTCTGGAAGGCATCCTCCTCAACTTTACGGAGCCTGTCTTTTAACCCACACAACTCCTCTTTCCTCTTGTCCAGCTCTTTCTCTGCCAATTCTGCCCGTCCATCTGCATCTTTCCTGGCCTCTTCTACAGCCTGAAAAAAGAAAAATAACATAACACTTTACAGCATTTTACTAAATACATGTAAAAGTGATAAATTAATACCCCTGCATTTGTTTATAGGAATATTTTCTATTCTGTAAAGCGAGTACCTGTGACACAGCTTGCTCTTTCTCACCAAGGAGCTCCATCTCTCTCTTCTCCTTTTCATCCAATGATGCCTGAAGGGTTTTGGTGAGGTTCTTGGAAGAGCCCAAGTCTGTCTCTAGTTGCTCCAGCCTCAGGCAGAGTCTCCTCTCCTCTGTCTCTCGCTCTTTGATTACTGCACGTGCCTCATTAACCTCACTCTGAAGTTTGCCAACAGCCTCTTCTAAAACCATGGCACGGTTGCGTAGCACCTCTGCTTCTGCTTCTAAGGAAGTCAGCTGGGAGCGAGTCTGGACTAGGTTGGTCTCTACCTGAGACAGCTTCTGCTGCAGATCACTTCTTTCTTTCTCAAGAGTTTCAAGACTTTCACTGTGTTTCCTTTCTTTCTCAGTTAACTCAAGCTGTAGGTTTTGCTCTGCTTTCTGCATCCTGGAGACATAAAAACATATGGTTTATAACTGATTTTTAGAACTCATAATATAATTTAAAATGAAATCTAGAACATATAAACTCAAACCTTTCTAATAAACTCTGCAGCTCCTCTTTGTGTGTGGTCTCTACCTGCAGTTGCTCAGCAAGACCTTTAGCTCTGTTCTCTGCCTCCCGAACATCAGCCTCCTTTTGCTGTAGTTCATTATGAAAACGACTTTCCCATTGCTTGGCCTCATCCAGCACTCGATCACGATCATCCTGCAGGGAGGACATGGAACGTGAAAAGGCAGCCAATCGAGCCAATGCCTCATCTAGACGGGTCTGTGTTTCCTGGGCATTCTTGTCTGCAGCCTCAGCAATGCTCCTTGCCTCCAGAGTTGCCTTTTCCTGCCTCTCCCATTCCCTGTAGGCCTTCTCTAGTCTCAATTCCATCTGTTTAAGCTCTGCTCCAAGACGATACCTGACTTCATCAAGGGTACGCTCTTCATCTGCTTTCAACTGTGCCTCTCGATGTTGTGCCATTTGTTCAGCTGCTAATTTGTCTGCCTGGGCCTGTTTTGTCTCTTTCAGTGCCAGGTCCAGCTTCCCTTTACAAACTGAAAGCTCAGATTCAATATTTGTTCTCTCTTGCATAATCTTTGAAATCTCTAAGTGTGCTGCCTCAAGTTCTGCATGCACCTCATCTTTACTCAACAATAATGACTTTACATCTTTAGCCAGTTCACTAATTCTTTCTTGGTACTTAATGCAGTCTTTTTGAAGCTGACGGACTTCTAACTGCTTCTCCCTCAGCAGTTCCTCAAGTTGACGTGTTCTGTTTTGACTACCTTCTTTAAATCTCTGTACTGATTTCAACTTCTGCTCAAGTTCTCTCTGTTTGCCTGCCTCAGCCTTTGCTCTTTCTTGTTTGGCCTGTCTCATGTCCTCTTCCATCCTTGCTGCCTGGTCTCTCCCACATGCCACTTCAGTCTCTAGCTCAGCTTGCTCTCTCTTAAGTTGTTCCAGTTCCTGCTCCATGTCTGCAACCCGATCACGGCTGACAGCTGCTTCTTGCTGGTAGCCTGCAATGCTGCCATTAAGTTGAGCCAACTGATTCATCAACTGCTCCTCCAGGTCATCCCTTTCAGCCTCTAAGTCAGCACGAAGTTCCTGAAGTTTGGTCTCTTTTGTAGAGATCTCTTCCTTCTGAATCTCTTCTCTTTCTAAACACTCCTGAAGTTGCTTCCTGAGGGAAGCCAATTCTGCATTATTCATGGATTCTTGCTTGTTTGCCAATTCCAGCTGATTCTCAAGAGCAGCTTCAAGTTCCTTTACCCTACTCTCTGCTGTTTTGAGAAAGTTCTCCAGTTCTCTAAGCTTCTCCTCTGATTGAGCAGTCATGTCATTTTTTGTTTGCACTTCTGCGACTTTGTGTTCAAGAACAGTAGCAGTGCATTCCTCTGGCTGCATCTGAAGATTAGTTTCTGGGAAACTGCCATCACCCAAGTACTCTTGTTTTTCTGTTAATTCAGGACCTCTCTGTTGTGTGACAGCTTTAACTTCTCTGATTTCCATGGAACTGTGTAAAGTTTTACTGCTATTTCTGTCAGTTTCCTCAATCAAATGCTGCTTTAACTCCTTAGCTTGCTGTTCTAATAAGTTCTTTTCATGCAAAGCAATATTATAATTTGATTTTAAGGTCTCAAGCTCTTCTTTAACTTTTTCAAGCTCTGTTTTCAGCTCAGTTTCAGCATGTCCGATCCCTTTCTGATCTTCTTGCTTCCTAAGCCGTTCATTCTCCTCCTCTAGATCCATAATCTTCTGATGCTTGATCTTCGCAAACTTCCTCATCTTTTCTTTCACAACATCCACCTCCTTCATTGCTTCCTCTGCTAACCTCTCTGCCTCTTGTCTGGCTGCCTCATGTGCACGTGCCTTGGCTGCTAACTCCTGCCTCTCTTGTCGAGCAGCTTCAAGCACTCGCCTCACTCGTTCAGCCTCATCACTTATATTCTCATATGACTTTAGGAGGGTTTCATACTCCTCTTTCATGCTTTGTATTTTTTCTTCCAGTTGCCTACACACTTCTTGTGCTTCCTCTTTGGTACTCTCAGCTTGATGTTTATATACATCTTTCTCATTCAGAATACCCTCCATAGCAATCTTAAGGCTCTCACAGGATGCACTGAGACTCTGGTTTTCCAACAAAGTTCGATCTACCTCTTCAATTAACTTCTCCCTCTCTTCTTTTGACTTGTTTAACTCCACCTCCACAAACTCAAGCTTTTGTTGTAGCTCTAATCTGAGTTTCTCAGCAGCAGCCTGTTCCTCCTTCAATGCCTGGTTCTCTTTGAGTGCCTCCTTACGTGACACAAGAGCAGCCTGCAGTTTACGCTGAAGCTGTTGGAGCTTGACACTGTTACCCTTTTCTTCTACCTCTCGCTGAGGCATTTCTGCTTCCAGTTTTTTAACCCTATCTTGCTTAGTTTTAAGTGCTTCCTGTAGGGATGCAATCTGCTGATCTTTCTCCGACACAGTTTCCTGCATATTAAGTAGAAGGGAATTTTGTTCACTAAGTTGCTGGCTTAAATCAACAATCTCTTCATTCTTGTTTTTTAGAAACTGTTTAAATTCCTCTACTTCTGACTGAAGGGCTTTGATGGGAGACTCAGCGTCTGAGATGCTTCTTTTAGCTGTTTCCCAAGCCTGATCAACCTCTGCTTTCAAACCCTCTGCATGAGCTTCTGCTTTCTGACACTTCTCCCTAAGAACCCCTATCTCTTTAGTCAGACCATCAATCTGCCTTTCCTTTTCTCTCAGGGCTTCCAGTTCTTTGCCAAGCTCTTTGACTTTGCTATCTGTGAGTGATTTGTTCTCTTGTAGATGCAACTCCAACTCTGCACGAGCAGCCAGTGCAACTTTTAACTCCTCTTGAAGAGCATAGACAATAGCCTCATGATCTTTCACTGATGGCTGTTTAGACTGCTGATCAGTTTCATGCTGTTGTTGTGTTTCAGCGGAAGCAAAATCCACCCAGTCCTCCTGAACCCAATCATTTATCTCTAGTTTCTTTAGATTCTGTGATATAGAACCTATATTTTCCTCCGTGTTAACACTCGCCACATTTTCTGGAGCACTATTTATTTTTAGCTGATTCTCTAGCTCCTTAATACGATTCAACAGCCCAGCTTTCTCACTCTCTTTATCTTGGAAGCGCTTAATAAGGTCACTGTACCCCTCTTTTTGTTGTTTCATCTCCTCAAGATGTTGGCGATCTTTCTCTTGAATTTTCTCTACAGCATTTTCGTGAGCATCAGCAGCTTCCTGCAGCTTTTTATGCAATCTTTCAATGTCTGATTCCATGGATGCTATCTGTGAAAAAAGTCTGTTTTTGTCCTCATTCGCTTGCATCATTAGTTGTTCATTCATTTTTAAATACTGCTCTGTCAGTCTTTGTATTTCTGCATGTGACTCAGTCAGGGCTTGATCTTGGTGGTACATTTTTTGTTGCAGATTTGTAATGGTCACCTCGTTCAAATTTAAGACATCTCTGGTGTCCTGCAATAAAGCCTCAAGTCTCTCTATTTCCAGATCTTTATTCTTGATTTCATCTTTAAACAGAGTAATTTCTTCCTTGTCATCCTTTTCCTTTTCTTCTCTGCTCTCAGCCTCCTTCTCAAACTCTGCAACTTTTTTCATCAAATCCTTTCGTTGTATCAAAGCTGCCTGCAGTTTTCGTTTGACCTTTTCGCCATCTTTCTTCATTGCAGCCACTTCCGCAACCAAGTCCTCTTTCTCTTTATGTAATGCAGCAAGCTTTTCATTTTCTGCTGTTTTTTCCTCTATGGTTTTTTGATGGTCATTTCTGGCTCTCTCTAGTTCATAAATTTGCTCTTTTAGCTTTTTGACTTCACTGGATATTGTAAACTTTTCCTCTCCAGCCTGGAGTAGTTTAGCAGTCATGCTGTCACTGAGCTCTATCATCTCTTGGTCTTTTTGTGAAAGACACTTTTGTAGGTCCCCCAGCTCAGCAGTCCTGTCATAGAGAGCAGATTTGGTCATGTCAGCCTCCTGAGAGATCTGCAGTAATCTGTCTTCCATGGCCAAGAGCTTCTTCTCCAATTCAGTGGAGGCTAACTCTCTGTCCTCAAGCTGAGCAGTCAGCATTATAGCTTGGCTTTCTTGTTCAAAAAGTCTTTGCTGAGCTTTATCTAAATCTGCTTTGATGGTTTGTATCTGCTTATCTTTGGAGTGAACGACTTCGTGCAAGTTCTGAAACTTCTCATCAACATTTTGTGCTTCTAATTTTTCTTTCTGGTTTAATGCCCTAAGTTCCAACAGTTCTTTTTCATAGATCACTGCCTTTGACTCAGCATCATTTTTGGAATATTTGAATGACTGTAATTTCTCTTCTAGTTGATTAACTTTATCCTGCGATTGTATTGCTGAATCTCTCAACTGCTGAAGCTCCCTCAGAAGTTCACTGTATCTTTTCTGAATTTCTTCTGCTAAGATCTTTGCAAAAGCCTGGCTAGTGTTTGAATCAGAATTTAGAAGACTTCCTTCCTGCTGGGCAATACATATCTGTACAGTCTCATGGATATCTAAAGAATGTGACTCAATATCTACTATGCAGCTATTTGATGTGACCTGCTTTTCACAAGTCTCATCCCAAGATTGAGAGGATAAGCGCAATAAGGCAAAGTCCTGAACCTTGGGGGACCACTCTGGAGTCCCATCTTGATTTACTGCTTCCAGAAGAGTCCAGCTACTATGAGCTATTTCTGAATCACTGCTGGTTACCATCTCATCTGAGGAAGTCCCCTTTGATTCTGCAGGGAACTCAGTCTGAGGTCCTATAAGCTCAGGGGTGCTTTTATTGCCAGCAGACACAGACAGAACTGAGGTGTCCACTGCCACAAGTGTTGACTCTTCTTCTTGTGTGTCCTCTGAAATTGTCGGAGTTTGTTCTTTGGTGAGTGACAGTTTTTCTCTGAGAGCAGAAAGCTCCATTTCTCTGTCTGCAAGTTGCTGCTCCAGAATTAGTATTTGATCTGTCTGTGATATACTTCCTGAATGATGTCTATCTTCACTGTCATCTAAGGCAGAAAAAACATAGAAAAACATAAGATGACATGAGATGTAAATCATTAAAAGATTGCATTGCACAAAAACATAAGCATGCATATCATTCATGCATATTACGCTTCATGCTACATATTGCTTCAGTACTATCTTTGTGTTTCTGAAGTTCCTGATTTGTTTTGTGTTGTGATTGAGCCCTTTGGATTGAGGCTGGTAGAGGAAACCTGTCTGTCAAGTCATCCTAACTGTTGAATAAATACAAACATTGCAACACTTACTAGTTAGTTACTATAATATTAAAGAGCAGTGACTATACAGTAAAGCATTCAGAGGCATGGTAGGAGTGTCGCTGAAAGACAAACAACAGTTCAAAGTACATAACAGTTCAGCTATACAAAGGCCAACTCACCCTGGTGTGCCCTGTTTAAATCCCCCACAGACTGGTCAGTCACATGGCCAGCTAATGATCCACCAGCAACCTAGAAACACAATCCTCAGTTACAACAAACAACCCCCTTTAGACACTTGTGTCATGTTTGTTTAGAATGCACTGGTTGAATACCCACAACAATTGCGCATATTTGAATGCAATAATTGACCTTTATTAACCGTTCATAATTATGACTGTATAAAGGATTTAAATTTTAAAGGACAATGATATGTCTGACAATGATATGTCTGATAAGCCTCAGACATATAAGATAAGAGAGATTAAGTCTAGACATTAATGTCACCTTGTGTCTGTTGCACCAGACACATCCTGTGCCATATATACATATTGATGTATATATAAAGTAATGCTAAGGTTTTAGGCACATATGATGCTTTACTAAAACTGAATTTTTAAGATCCTTTCCTCTAGTGTGCTAGTAGGAAATATCAATATACCTAATATATACCTAATATATAATATATATTTCCACATTCTTTACTGTAATAACCAAGGGAGATTTAGTATGAACAAGGAGTCCTACGTATGATCAAACAGATGTCTGATCTCACCATCATTGAGGCTATCTGAGATTACATAAATACACAGAAAAAGCTAAGAATCCTTAAAAACTGTGGCAACATCTCCAAGACACCTGAAATAATATTTAGGTATTTCTCAGAAACCTTTAACTTTGCATGAGTGAAAGCGATGCTTGCCTAAGGTTTAATTATTGGATTCAAAACATTCAACAGAACAACTGTTAAGAAATATTGACAGAGCAAACATCTATCAGTGCCTTGTGCATAATGTTGAAACTCCAAACATTTTTTGCAATCCACCAACCTGCAGAGTGATAAGTTGTTGTTCCAGTTGCTGTAGCCTAGCAACTGCATCCTCTCTGTCAGATGTGCTTTTTTCCAGTTGACCTAGAACATCAGATGCATTGAAACAATAACTTTTTAATCACAGCACAAACAATCCGCTCTATGGTGTGACTTTACCCAAACCACAAGAAGTGCTTTAAACTTTGTTCTCCTAGGTTGTTTACCTTGCAAAGATTGAAGAGTGAGCGTAAACTGAGACATGCGAGCTTGATTTTCTTGCTGTTCAGATGTGAGATTATTCAACTGGGCTTCCAAGGCAGGTAATATTTCTAAAAACTGTGCAGGATTAGTGGGAATGAATATTTCTTCTTCTGTTCCTCTAGCAGTTGTTAAAGATTGAAGTCCTCTCCAAAGTTTCTCTAGCGTATCCCTGGCTTGTAGTCCTGCTTTCTGTTCCTCCTTGTTGGTGTCCAATCTCTCACTCAATAACTGAAGCTCATTTTGCATCTGTGCTAAATGACTCTGTTCGCTGTTAGATCTTTCCTCGCTCTCTCTCTCCATTTCATCAAGCTTCTGCTGGAGATGGTGACGGTCTTCCATGTGGCTTGCAACCTCCACCTTTAGTTTCTTGGACATCTCCTCTTTCTGTTTCTCTGCAGCTTCCACGGATAATTGCAAATTGGCCAGCTCTGTCTCAAAGCTTGTTTGTCTCTCTTGTAATATCTTTTGCTTTTCTTTCTCATTAGCTGAAAGTTTGTCTTTGAATTCAACCAACTCTGTGGTCTTTTTAAATAATTCGGCATTGAGAGCATTGATAATCTGCTTTCTTTCACTCTCTGATGTCTCCAGCCTGGCTTCTAGACTTTGTTGCAGGTTGGACAGCTCTGTTTCAAAGTTCATTTCTCTTTGTCTAAATTTCTCTAGTGTTTCATTTTTCTCTCTTTCTTCAGCTGCAAGCTTTGCTCTCATTTCATCCAACTCTGTGGTCTTTCTCAGTATTTCTGAGTTGAGATCATTAATGGTCTTTTCTCTCTCATTCTCTGATGTTGTCAGCCTTGTTTCTAGACTTGTTTTCAGGTTGGACAGCTCTGTCTCAAAGATAATCTCTTTTTCCTTTAACTTCTCCAGTGCCTCATTCTTCTCTTTTTTTTCAGCAGCAAGCTTTACTCTAATTTTATTAAACTTTGTGGTCCTTTGCTGTAATTCTGAGTTGAGATCATTAACAGTCTTTTTTCTCTCATTCTCAGATGTCACCAGTTTGGCTTCTAGACTTGTTTTCAGATTGGACAGCTCTGTCTCAAAGATAGTCTCTTTTTCCTTTAACTTCTCTAGTGCCTCATTCTTCTCTTTTTCTTCAGCTGCAAGTTTGGCTTTCATTTCATCCAGCTCTGTGGTCTTTCT
>JAZGTK010012652.1:0-14802 GCA_036877625.1 Ambastaia sidthimunki | reverse complement strand
CAGGGTTCGAATCTGGCTCCCGGATAACAAACGCATCGGCTTTGCACAATTTCAAACATACTGTCTGGCTAATGCAGCTGGCGGACTATTGAAACAGACACACCTACGTCTCTTTCCTTTCTCGTCTGCATTATTGCTTGTAACCTTACACGAATGAAGTTAATCATTGGCAAACATGCAGAAGAAAGCCGTGTTGACTCTCATGCGACAGACTTTTGATTTCTGATTAAGAATGAGTCATTTAATCCGATGGTTAATGTTTCTAAATGAAAGCTTTTATTTACTTGTATTGTGCTGCATTACGCAGGGACTGTAACTCCAGTACCAGCAGTAATGGAAACGAATGCACAACATTTCTGGTCTCTGTGCCAGATCTTGGGTTGAGTTATGTGAAACATCTAGCATGAAAGCAAACACCTTGAAGGAGATGCCAAGCCCACAGGCAGAAATACGTTACTGACAGCTTGCAATGCGACTACAGGCAAATATAACAAAAACTCTTCATAACTAACAAATCCCAGATTTGCTTGTTCTTGTGCGACAACTTTCCCCGCAAAGATTCAATTGCAGAAACCTTTTGCATGAGCGGGAAGGACCCCATCTGTTGTCTTTTCGTCCCGTGTATGGAGTGTCTCAGAAGCTAGCAGGGAACGTTCTCGGAACGTTGGCAAACGTTCTCTTAAAGTTATCCACAAAACGTTCTTGCGGTAACGGTAGTAGACAGTTTTTACTTTATAAATCATGTAAAAACGTTATTCTGTAGTTTCTGAAACGTTTCAAAAATGTTACAAAATTTGGTAAAATATTGCAATTGAAGAATATCCTCCAAACTAGCGTTTTTATCGTTTTTGCAACATAATGGAAATTATTAATTTTTATAATCTAAAATTATTAGGTATTTATTTTTACACTAACGAAATTTGATGTACAAATGTTTAGACAGGAAATTGTGTATGTTAGCACCTGTACAAGTGTGTAGGTAGTGCAGTACAAATTAACCAGGTTAACTAATGCTGACATAGGTGCTGTGCAGACCAGGTTAACAGAGACTATCTACCTACAGAACACTAGTTAAAATGGGATGTCGTAATGCATTAAACAAGACAAAACCTCTATCAGTTCAGTATAGAATGAGTTTTTTTTTAATTCCCCACACATACACTGTGTTGCATATTAGTTATTATTCAAATATTTCATGCTTTAAATGCTCTAACATTGTGATTTTTGGATATTGGAGCCTGTTGGTTTGGTTAAAGGATTAGAGCTCTGTATTTAAAATGGTTTAAATTCCTGTGAGGAAAGTGAATTTGAAAAATGCTTTTTGAACCATGGACAGTCATCACGGCCGTCTCCTGTTATCTCCTTTTATCTCCTGTTATCTCCTGTTGTCTCCTGCGGTCTCCTGTTTTCTTCTACAGTAGCACAGGTGCTGGATCTGAGTGATTTAAGGTTTTTGGTGAAGCCACGTTACCAGATTTTGCTGTAAATGATGTTTTTAAGGAATTAGGGAATTCTTGTGTTATTCAGAACTTGTATCTGTTCTCTAACAGTTCTGTCACTGTTTGCTTTTTTTATCAGAGAACATTCGTGCAGTAACGTTAGCAGAACTTTTTTAGAATAATATATCAAAAATGTTATTCTTAAGTTGTTAGTGGAACGTTTTAATGTTACAGAATTAAAAAAAGTTTGAATAACATTCAAGAACCAAACCGAACTGTTAAAACAACATCTAAAAAAACTGGACATTTTAAACGTTCCTAAAACGTATAAAATAACATTTATGTTAATATTACCTAATGGAAATGTTAGGGAAATGTTCTAACAACCTGAAATTGTTAGCTGGGATATGACTGAAGAAGTTTTCTTATTTATACTAGAGATGAGAAATCAGCAGATTCTTCAAAAAACAGAAAAAAAACAGAACAGAAAGTCCTGCAATAAAAACAGGTTTCTGCAACTTCTTTATGTGAAATGAATCATTGATTATTAAGTGTATGAAACTGATTTTTCTGGTGTTTATTGTGTTTGTTCCGCCTTTGACATCGGCCGCTTTTTATTCACAGAATAAGCCAAGTGCAAATACAACGAGATTTTCAATAGTGAGAGACATTAACAGGTGAAACGGCATCTGTGTTTGGAAGCTGTTTGTTTGTGTCTCTGCTGTGCAATGAACCGATTATATAAATAAATTCAAGAACCAGCAAATAAATCAGTTGCTTTTATTAAAGAACCGTGCGAGACGTCAATAAAAACTTCTTTTTAACTTTTAAAGGATAATATGATCTGAGTGTTTTGTGTGTTTTGGAGGTGGTCCGTCTGACCGGATCGTTTCGGCTTGTAAAAGTGGCGCCTGTCATATTTTTATTTTTTTTCTCATTACAGATTTTTCCCACTTTTCCTCAAGATTTATTTGGGTGGGTCCATTTGCATAAAACTTTCTGGTTACCACTGGAAAGAAAGTGCTCACCCCATACGGGCCGTTACGTGAGCTGTTATTATTTTAGTACCCACCCAGTCATAAAATCTCTCTAGATTAGCTATCGAGTAGCCAGATCACATTTCATTGGACTCTAGTGGCCTGTTGCCCCTTTATTAAAACACTCATCACGGGAGTTTATTTGATGTTGCACTACAAACGCTGGGCCTTGTTTCTTTTTTTTTGCTTTGGTTTGATGGAGAAACATCTTGAGATGTTTAGCTGCACCTTATGAAACTGTTCTTCTGCTTCTACAGTTTGATTTAGAAAATCAAAGGCAATAAGGAAATAAATTTTTTTTAATCATTACTCAGCTTAGAATTTCAGGTTGCTAGATCGTTTCCCTTTAAGTTACAAAAACATTAAAAATGTTATTTTGAACATTCTGAGAAAGTTTAACACACACATTTTTTTAGACATTAACGTTTTTGTTAAGTCACTTTTTAAAATCTGTAACAATTTTAAAAGTTTTCACTAACAACTTAAAAATGACCCTTTTTGATATACGATATAACGTTCTACCAATGTTAACGCAAGAACACTGTTTTAATAACGTTGAGAGACCTTTTACAGAACGCTAGCCAACGCTCTGAGAACGTTCCCTGTTAGCTGGCTAGCCGCCACCGAAATGCACAAGCGTGGCTGATAAGAAATGGTTGGTTGATTTGGCAACATGAGAAAGTGCAAATACTGTGGGAGACATGCGATACTGTCTTCTGCTGCGTTTATTGGGTTAGCCGGGGTTTCTTAAAGTGCACCTGAACGGACACGGGCAGTCTGAGTGCAATTTGCGGATGCAAATTCGATTTGAGGGTTTTTTGAGCGGATGCCCGTCGCTGACTGTATAACAGAGGCTGAAGCGATTATGCTAGTTTCCGGCCGTTGGTGTTTGTCTTCTTTTTGCTCTGGACCGCATAAGTAGGTCACATGACTGCCTTCCGGCCCCAGATACTTTTCAGAATCCAAGCTAAAAGTTTCCAAAAGATTCTTTCTGCCTTTTCCTTCAAACTTTAATGTGTTGTCACTCCAGTCGTCGCCGAAGTGTTGGTGTGACGTTTTCCAGCGTGACGTCCGGAATTGTAGTAATGAAAGAAAGCTCTTCTTATGGAAGACAGAGGGCCAATAGAACATTAGATTTTTTTTTTATTTGGCACCACACTGCATTACACAGGCCTGTGTTCCTGCTAATGAAATTATGCTGTGAATGGTACATTCGCTGTTTGAACGGGCTTGTTTCGCTGTCTGCAGAGCTTGCAAAGTTAATAAACTCTAGCGATCAAAGTGTCTGTCGTCCCTGGCATTCGATTCCACAGCCAGACACCGTTAAACATCATGTTGGAGAAGAGGGTCTCTCTTGCTCTCTGCCGGTGGTCATTTCAGTCTTGCATAATCAGGCATAATAGAAAAAGCGTTCTGCCTTGTATCTCTTTCGTACGAGTAATTGAAGGAGACTTCTCTCATCTGATGTGTTGTTTCAAGGTAATTGGTCCAGGATGTATTTATAACGGGCCATCTGTAATACAAAAATGATTTTCAACTTTGGTGACTTGCCTGAACGTTTGCTCAGCTCATCGGTTTTAAGGAAACCTCGCTGCTTTTGAGGTCACCTGACCACGATCCGTCACGTTTCCCGGGGGGCGTTTACGTTAGCTGAGTTATCGCGTTTCAAAACAGCTGGAACGGAATGAAACAGAATGCAGACACGTTTTTTTCCCGCTATCTGTCTGTTTGCGTGTGTAGAGCTTTAGCATCACAACTTCAAAAACATGTCTATGTTGTCAGTCTTAATAATCAAATTCTCAGTTCATTGATAGATTTTCTGTATAGATCTTTAACCTGAACTGTTAGTTTTTCTTACGTTTATTTTGGTTCTGCTGTGCAAAACCCAGATTCAGATGAGCTCATTCTACTGAGGGATGTATGAAAAGCAGTCTATAGTTCACATTGACGTGACACTGCGATTGACTAATCACAGCTGGTTTTTAACAGTGGCGGTTTAACCTGTACCGGCAGGTAGTTAATTTAGTTAAACATAAGGATTCCTCAGCAGGAGGTCATACAGGGTGTGCGACACACGCTGACTTCCTGTAACCTTTCTGTTTGAAGAAAAAATTAATGAGTGTGAGAGTTTTTTGGAACGGTTCCATCTGCGTTCGGTTTAAACGAGACAGGTTGAGATGGTTGTTGAAAAGCAGCACGTTCTGTTGTTTTTGTGAGCGCTTGGCTTCTGAAACTTTAAAAAAAGATAACGATGCCATTAAAGAACCATTTTAGGTTTGTGGTTCCATAAACACATTTTAACACCTGTAGAACCTTTAGTTTTATCTTAGGTTCTTTGTAGGTTCTTTAGACGGTAAGAAAGAAATGGTTCTTTTTAAAACCTTTGACTGAATGGTTCTTTGGGGAACCAGAAAAGGTTCTTGGCATGGCTGCGAAGAACCTTTAAAAGAACTTTTATTTTTAAGAGCGTGGCTTGATTTACGGCAGTCATGGTCTGACACGCTCACGTGGTCAAAATAGGAGACAGACAAACGTTTGTTGTTGTGTCCAACAGTCCTCATTCCCATTTTTCATGGGAAACACTTGTTGAAGACTTGGGTTTGTTCTCGATTATAAAAACACTTTTAAGTCTTTGAGGAATCAAATAATGTATAAATAACAAATAAAACATCTGGGTTGGTTTCAGTGACCAAATTTCAACAAACTCTCATCTGGGTCATTGATGGTCCCAAGATTTATCATCACGTGAGAAGACATTAAAGTTCCAGTAAAACTACAGCTACACGGCTTGTTTGAGCCGATACTAAATCCCAGATGCGAAGCAGAAGCGTTTGTTTGTTATTATGTTATTAATTCAATCCATAATATCAATGCAAAAACTTATATGACTGGTTTCAGTGATGGTGGGATGCAAATGAGCCTGAACTATTGAACCAGGAAGAAGTTTTTTTTTTTTTTGAAGATCTGACTAAAAAAGAAAGACATACATGTTTGCATTTGAATGGAAACATGGGGTGAACCTGTTGTGCATGATTAGGTTACAAACAAGCTCAAAACTAGCTTTTGCCTAAATCTGGTGATACCGTTGTCATGGTGATGACTAGCTTGAACAAACTCCAATCTGAGTCTAAATACACAATTAATGATTCAAATTCTGTCGTGGTTACAGGTTTCTATATAAGTTTCATTTCAAAAGCTAAAACCCTCCTGCACTTGAAAAAGTTGATTGTGGAAATGGGCTAGAGGTCACAATGGTTAGTCCTAGTCATCCAGTTAGTTGTCAACCAACAACTAACTAGTCAATTAGTGGTGCAGTGCTTTGATTCGAGTATATTTACTTTTTAAACAATTTAAAGCTGCAGTCTGTAACTTTTCAGGGTTAAAAATGAACAAAACTCAGTTATTGACAAATACATGATGACAATTCAACATGCATGATGAAAATTATGTAAAGCAACCTGCAATTTTGTGTTTGAAACAGCCAAACGTTACAGACTGCAGCTTTAACATAATAGTTTTAAAAAGATGTAACCAAAAACCCTTTTGGAAATGTTGGGCTTTTAAATTAATTGGTCCCTAAATCCAAATGCAGTCTCGCATGACACAATGTCAGGTTACATTTAAGACTCCTCAAAACCAGTGTATTGTGTTCCATACCATTGTGCTTTGTGTGTTTTTTTTTAAACACAAAAACGACCCCTGACAAACATGTCTGATCTGGGTCAGATGACCAAAACCAGCCTAATTCTACAGGCCTCCGTTAAGACAGATTAGTCGACTGGTTTATGTTTGAAAACATTTAGTTTTGCACATCACAGAATTGGAGTATCAGCTCTGTAAGGGTGAAATGAGATACCCGGAGCATCTTGCATCCGAGCTGCCTGTCCTCTGGTCGCCTGTGCTCTGATCTGGCAGACGCAGTTTAGAAACTAGCGTGTTCTTCATGAGCGAGCTCATGTATTATTTCTGAGGGATAACTCGTGTAATCGGGGGTAATCACGCTAGATCTGCCTTCTGTTATGCAACAAGCTCAGATCTGAGGCCTGGGAAGAGCGAAACAAAAGTCTTGGGACAACCACAGCTTTCCAGCAGCCAATGCAACAGAGACCACAATGTTTATTTATTCTACTTAAATACGCTACTTTATTCTCAAAATAGCATTTTCTGTTTGGTCTAATGCAGGGAGTAGCAAACAACCGGATTATAAATTAGGATCCAAAACTTTAACTTTAGATCTGTGGTATTAAAAGGGTCATGACATGTTTTGTTCTTAATTTTATGTTGTTCCCTGACGTGTCATTATAATATTACTGACATTTTTTGCCCGAAAAGCATTCAAAATTAAGTAATTCACACCCTTTTTCCATCCTGTTTTCAGTCCTGTGATTAAAATAAGTCAGATTTAAATATATTCGCTTTTAAGAACCTTCAGCACAGCGTTTGATTGGCTGATGACTCACATCACAAACACCTTCAGACATTTTTGTTTCTTGTTTTGCAGATTTGGATATGCACCTGTGTCCATTTATTGCTGTACATGACAGTCGCGGCCTATTCCAGTGAAATAGGAAACCCCATCACAGATGACATCAAAAAAATCTCATTGCTGGTAAGACCTTCATCGACTTCTGCCGTGTGTTTCTGAAGCGCTTGTGATTCTGTATGAATTTCTGCAGGCTTGTTTTCAATAAATTCGTTTCTGCAGAAAAAAACCTGTACGGACTCTTCAGAAAGAAAGAGCAGAAATTTATTCCGCGTGTTGTAAATGTTGGGTTTTTGCTCCAAGCGTAATAATATAATAATTTTTATATAGTATAAATGTATTTGACAGTTTGTTTGAAAATGGCACAGGTTTTGTGATTAATGTCTGCAAATGATTCAGTAAAACGCTTTGAAATTCTTTTAATTATTTTTTTAAATGTTTATAAATCATGTTGCCAACTAATGCAAACCAAACCATTTGACTGACAAGCGGTAACTGAAATGTAAAATGTTTTAACCATATTTACAACACATGTTTCTGGTTACCGTAACTGTATATATATAGCCAGAGCAAGAATATAATTAGATTCATTCCTTGTTTGCGTTGCAGTTACGCACAAATAACGTTTTATTTTTGTGTTTTATGATTAACTGTTGGCAGGTAAAATTAAATTTAACGCTTTTTTCTTTCTCATTAGAAACAAAATATTCCAAAAGATTACAAGATTACAGTACGTTATATACCTAAAGAAGTGGTGAGTTTTTATTGTCACACAAACTATTTACCATAAAAAAAAGTAAATGAGACGAGAGCATGGGCTGTTATTTCTAATGCCTTGTATTTATTTCTTTAGAGTGGCATGTGTTGGGTGAAGTTAAATGTATTTAACTTGGAGGTGAGCTTAAAAGGGCTGGCCCTTAAGTTCGGCAACATATCCACCAATAAAGATAATATCGGCACTTTCGTCCAAATCTTGCAGGAGATGCGGTATCACATGGGAACTGACTTGGTAAGTTGTCTTAACCAGGTGACTTAAACTGTCTGTTACTCTATTCAGAACCCAGAGCAACGTCTGGTCTGTTTAGTGACAAAACACACCGCAACGATTTGGGACGTTTTGTGTCACTGAAGCCTTTTTTTCTGTTGTTTACTAGTTCATTTTCAAAGACAGTGTGAAATAAACAGTAAAATATTTTCAATAAAACCATCCAGCAGTCTGTGTGTACACCATGGCATAATTTATTGCGTCATTTTGAACACTAACAAATTTCTTTTGTAAAAAGACTTGTAAAATAAAAAAAACACTTCAAATGCTTCAATAAAATGCCTTTGTTTTTGTGTTTATGATTTCGGCACCGCCAGGAGGACTCGATGCTGGAGTTCGAGTGTCACTACAGACGGGAGATGTGGCTTACGGGAAAGTATTTTGAATTCGTGGAGGACTTTTTCAACACGGCCAATTCGTCTAGAGAAATCGAGGACTGTGAGCCGCTGCCGTGTCCCACGTCCACAAAAACGCCAATAACGTCGCCCACGACGGCATCGTCCGCGTCACGCCAGCATAGCGCGAATGGTGAGCCGTGTGTCATAACCCGTCTTTGTTTGAACGGAACGCCTGATCCACACACTGCCGAGTTTTTTTGTTTGTTTTTTATGAAGCCGTTGTGAAACCACAGAATGTTGTTTGTGGAAGGACGCCCATTTACAACCGAGGTTTCAGATGTTAACACCCTCTTTTAAATCATATCTCATGTGGCATCTTTGGTTGCAATTTGGTGACTGTTGGTGAGTGTGTGTGTGTGTGTAAGTGTGTGTGTGTGTGTGTGTGTGCCAGCGAGCTCCACGCCTTTTAAAACGATGCCGCCGACTAAACAAGAGAAGCAACATGTTTTTGTCAGTCCTATTGTGACAGTCTCAGCTGCGTTTCAAAACCCAGCGATGCTCCCTGGAGTGCAAAATCAAAGTCGCCATGTTGATTACAGAGCAATCTTCCCATCTTCCCATGCACTCTTTCTTTGGAAAAGTGGACAGGTCGCTTCTTTCATGGGGTGGGAAGAAAAGGAGATTGTGACTTTTTAAGCATCTAACAATGAACAGTTTCTGTGCGAGACGTTTAAAGCTTCTCTGTTTCTGCCTTTCTAGAAAAGCATAACGGTTCTCCTGATGACGCGGAAAAAGGTGAGACGCGCATGAAAGTCTTTATTCAAATGATCGTGGGCATTTAAAGGGACAGTTCACCTAAAAATGCCTGTTTTTAATTGTTATTTATTTCATGCTTTTTTAAGCCAGCATGACTTTTGTTGACATGTGGACCAGTTCTGTGACTTTATTTATGGGTTTTTTTGTCCGTTTTAAAGCTTGACAGCCTCGGGCCCCATTTACTTTCATTATATAGGACAACAGTTGCATAACATTCCTCAGATTCTAAAGAATGAGTTGATGACACAGTTTCATTTTGAGTGAACTGTCCCTTTAATTATTATTATTACGAATGCATTATATAAGAATACAATCTCCCAATAATTGAAAAGTTGTAAGAACGTTTTCCTAATGTTTCCATTAAGTAACAAAACTGCATGATTTGAACATTCAAAATAACATTTTTTTAATCATTTTGTTCAACTTAATCATTTTTTAATCATGTTGAGCATTACTCAACATTTTTGGTAACATTTTTAAATTATCATTTAAAAGTAACATTTTAAAAACAACTTAAAAATACAATTAACTTAAAAATTGTTAAAATTTTTACTTTTAAACAATGTTATCAGCCAACGTTCTGAGAACATTCCCTGGGCCAGCTATGCAGTTCAGGCCGGATGGTTTAGTGCCCCACAGATGTCTGATTGCTCGGCTATCTGTAAGGTTAAACCCTCTGGGGATTGTCTTGTCAAACTAAAGACACCTGGCTGATCAATGTCTCATGTTTCTGTAGGAGCTTTTCTACCAAAGGTTGTGGAGAGCAGCCTCATGTCCCTCCTTGCCATTCCTTTACTCGCCGTCGTGTTTCTGTTGGTCTGGAAGGTACGTCACAATTTTCCGTGGCCTGTTTGATGTAAGACAGCAGTTTGAATTTTAGCTTGCTTGTCCTAACTTGTTTTTTCTTCCTATTGTCATGCAGATCAAATCTAGAAGAAACGCCCCCAACACGGAACGGAATCCAGAGGAAGGCCCCGCCCTCTTCTCCGGAGAGGAAGCCAATATACCCCCATTAGATGTGGAGATATCTGAAAAGTATTGAGTGCTTTAAGCAGTTTAACTTCCGCATAGCATGCGACATTTTTGTCAAAGGCATAGTTCACCCAAAAACGAACGTTTTTTCCATCATTTACTCGCCATAATGTCATTCCAAAGATATTTTGAAATACGCTGGTAACCAAACAACAGTGGCACCCGTTGACTTCCAACGTATTGACGCAAAACCACCGAAACATTTCTCAAAATATCTTCTTCTGTGTTTAGAATGACATGAGGGCGAGTAAATAATGGGGAAACCATCCATTTAAGGGCGTCAAAATTTTTGGCCTACAAGATTTAAAATTTAGAGTGGTCCCATAAGTGACCCCATAAAATAGATTAATGTCATTCCATTACTTCAAACCAAAACTTCTAATTAATCACCATCTACAAAGAAATGATGCTACACCCGTTTCAGAAATAAGCTTTCTTGGAAGTTGATCAGGTCAGCTATGTGTTTCAGTAAGTCTGACGACCAGAATTGTTCATTTCAAACAGCATTTATTGTTTTTTATATTTAAGGGTAGAGTAGACAATTTCAGGAAGGCTAACAATAGCAAGCTAGTTTTGAAAACATAAGATCCCGCCCACCCCTCAAAGAGTTCTCCAAAGCCACGCCCCCTCCAACACAAACATAGTTTGAAAGGCAAAAAGACATTCTATCATTGTAATTAGGATGAACATTTTATGGTTCTGCACCTTTCAAAGAAGATATATAAATATATACATTTATTTAGACCACTTAGTAAGAGATATTTTGCTTTCTGATACAGTAACATTTATACATTATATTTTTGTCAATTATTCATACACAATAACAGCAACTTTCTGTTTTCGTTTCCAGAAACAAATTAAACATTATCAGGACAGTGTAATCCAGCTTCCGGCTTATCAACACAGGTAAATAATGATCTTTGATCACAAATACATATTAGCATGAAGGCTTAGCTTAATCTGCTTTCATACAGTCTAATACAGTTTCTTAGAAGCTTTGCTCAGACTTCTGTTTCTCATTGGTGAAAACCTCATTTCAGTCTTCACCACGGACAGCATCAGCCGCCACCTCCGTTTCTCACGTCTTACAGAACTTCTCCTAGCTGTGATGGACACACACTGAACTACAACTCAAGAACTGCTCTGAGTTCCTCTTCAACAACCACTGCAGAACCCTTTGAGGCAGCATCAGATGCTCCTCATGAGAACTTCTGAGAATTGCTCTTCAACGCTTCCTTCTCTTGGAGACTACGAGGAGACTGCGCAGGAGGAATCTGATGAAAGGCAGGAGGAAATGGACTCAACGTTGGATTCACGTGGAAGTAGATCACAATTTCAAACCCAGGAACCGCAGTTCAGAAGGAGAGCAGTCATACGTTGCCGTCTACATGGAGTAAATGCAGGACTGACTATCTCCAGCTGCGCTGGTCCATCTCCTACCTTTCTTTTCTCCATTGTCCTCTTTCTTTCTTTGGTCAGGGTGTCCGCAGAGACGCCCTTTTTCTGGAGCGTTTGAATCAGTAAAGTCATTCTCAGATTTTATCTTCTGATTCGTGAATTGTTTTTATTGTGGCTATAAACTGGTGGCGTGGACTTAATTTATTTATTTTCCCAACATGACATGACACCTGCATGGCATCCGATGATTTTTAAACGATACGTAATTATCCGCCCTTAACCTCTAACTGCTTGTGTTCTATACCAGTCAACCGTTCCTTCATACTAGCTGAGACCATGTGTGTAATTAGAGCTCATCTCATAGAAGCCATTGTTTGAATTTGTTTTTAATTCTGTATAACGGATATTAAATCAGCGATTGTTTCGTCTACTGCTAAAAATAATCTTTCAGTACAGCCATGATAAATACAGTTAGCTGTGTATAACATGATGGCTTTTATATATATATATATATATATATATATAAGCGTTCAGTGTTTTTGAAGTAATTTAGTATAAAACCTTCAGTGGCTGCTAATAGATGGTTTGGCTTTTATCGTTGGTTTTTATAGTTTTATAGACACTTTAATTTAAAAGAAAAACTTAGAAACATTGATTCACAAGAGCAAAACATGATCGTTACAACACATCATGCTAACTATGCACAAATATAAATTAGTTTATATCAACTAGCGAAGAAACGTATGCGTCGAAATGAGCTAAGCTAGTATTACGACAAACGCGGCAGCATTTCCACAAACGGTACACAAGTGTAAAAGCGCAAAGAAATTTGTATATAAAATCTGGAGATCACATTTTGGAATCACGTTTTTGCATCGCAGGCGTCTGAAACGGTAAATGCTACTAACTCACGATCGAATAAGTTAGCACGAACTGAAACCGAAACGTGCATGTTTGCTTCTGCTCTTGTATTTTGTGCCTTTCATAGCATGGCTTTCCTCTGAAGACCCTCTTGGATTTCCAGCCATATATTTATTATGGAAAAAGAATCAGTGATGTTGCACTAGTTCAAAATTCCACTAGGACATTTCAGACGATTTTTCCAAGGAAAACAAATATCCCGTTCCAGCTCGTATCAATGTATGCATGTTGGCATCTGATGTCTTACATTGGCTTGCTCTTAACCTGTACATACTGATTTATGATAGCAAACTCATAGACAAGTGCTGATGATTTTGAGATGGCACTCTGAGGAGATGGTATATTATTTTGTACCTGCTTCGTCCAGCTGGTTGTTATGATCTATATACTGTATTGTGGGGAATAACCTGTCGCCTGTCTCAGTGATTTCCGCTTCCTTTATCCGGATAATTTTCCTAGTTAGAGCAGGACAGTAACGTGAAGCCGACGTTTGGTTAATAAACTCTTAACCTGCCTAAGGTGGATGTTTAAAGAAATTTGTCTTATTGGCAGAAAATCAAAAGGTCTCACACTGAAGCGTTCAAACGGTTTAATACAATTAAAGCTGCAATCTGTATTTTTTTTATAAAAATTAACAAAAATAAATCACAACTAATTGAGAGATCGGTGTTCAAAACGATTCACAACAGAAAGTTTATAACAATAATTTATCATTTGAGCTGTCAGGTCTAATTTTCCAGAAAATGTCAGTTTGGCTTGGATTGACTTCAACATGCATAAATAAAACTACATAAATTAACTTGCAGTTTTATGTTTTAAACAAAGCGATGAAATTCACAGATTGAAGCTTTAATTCAACCGTTTTTCTTAAAGCGTGTCAGTGTAAGTAATAATAGTCACTGATTTCCCATCAATGCAGCTCGTGACGGTCCAGACAACGTAACGGCTGAAGTCACAGATGTTTGCTTGTTAAACTTCAGATTCATTCTCGTCTATGTATCATCTGGTGAACATGAGATGGTTTTGTTGAGCCGTGCGTGGGTGAAGTTTCTTTTGGTTGTGGAAAACAAAAGTCTTTGTGCGTGCCCAGATAAGGTTGCATGTAAAGACGGCCAATAAATAGTAAAACTGATAAACTGGACCACTAAAGTCAGAGGGCTAAATAAGTGGAACATTCCATGTTGCATGAATTTTGGGTGTGAAAACAGGACAAAGCTGTGAATAAAGGCACATGTGGCATTTTTCATCAGGCTAAGATCCCCAGAACACAAACCGTAGACAACATGTGCCAGTCCGTGAAATTCCTACCACTGCCCTGAAACTACTGGGATTCCTGGCAAAGGTTTGGAAGGCGCCGTTCTCCAGTTTGGAATTATTTTTATGGTTTGAGACATCAGAGGGACATACGAGAGAACTGAACCAGGAAATTGGAAAATTTGGCGTTTCCCAATATGCCGTAATTGGATCCTGCATCGTGTTTGTACGACGGCAGAACAGCTAGTCACGGAGTCGGCCAGGGTGCCAAAAGTAAACATGAAATTGTGGCCCAGTCACTGTCTGGGTGACAGTCTACTGTATTCTGTATTTTATATGAATATATGCAAATATATGTATGAGATGTGAATAAAGAAACATTTATCCGTTGCTAAGGCTTGGGTGGGTTTACTTCCCATTAAAGCTAATAAAATCATGCTAATGACAGTTGGGCGTTGATTTGTTTTTGCTAGTTTCCTGTTTCTACTTCTGTTTCAAATGGAACGATAGTTCTGTGTGAATCTGTTCCGTGTGCTTTGATATGTTCTAAAAGCTTTCTCTAGTTTACAAGGAAATTATTCCATTGTGTGTAATAGTGACCGATCCGGTTTAGGGTAATGCAGTACTTATTAAAACACAGCCTATCTGTCTAAAATCTGTTCTTGAAAAATGACACAGCAAATGTAGTATTTGTGTCATCGGCTCGCTTTACAAAATCCTTCACAAATTCATGTCCTGTAATTCCAAAGAAAAGATCCTTAAGACCAAATCTAACAACAAAAATATTTATTGCATAATATTAATTACACATTTCAGTCAAAGAATTTAAATTCTGTCATTTCATTTATTTCCTCAATCACCAGTGACAGCTCTGAAAATGACAAACTGGTACCATAAGGTACGACTTGTTTGCTATCCCAGCTAACAATTTTAGATTGTAAGAACATTTTCCTAATGTTGTTCCAGGAACAGTCAAAACGTTGTGTTTTTTAGATGTTGTATTAACATTACTGCTTAGTTCTAATAACATCATTCAAAC
>JAZGTK010012651.1:7500-14803 GCA_036877625.1 Ambastaia sidthimunki | reverse complement strand
GGAGATGGGCTGACAGAAGCCGTGCTCGGGCACCGACATCCCGCGGTCTCCGTACTGCCCGCTCGCCCCCAGCATTCCCACCGCGAGCAGGAGGAGCGCGGAGGCGCCGCGCGCGGCCGTCACCATCTTCTCAAAGCCGCCAGCGCTCTCTCTCCTCCCGCGCGCTCTTTGTTAGTTTATCCGCCCGCGTCAGGTTGAGCTCCGGTCAAAACTTCCGAGAAAGTCCGACGGCAGCTGTGACGGAGCTCCGCAGATCACGCGCGTGCTGACAGACTGATGAAAACAACAAACAATGTGAATAAAGAGTTGAAACGCGTCGCGTCAGATCGCACGCGATCTGCTATTACCTGCTTCCAGGCGCCCTGCTGTCTGCGAGACGCGGGCGGGGCTTCCAGACAGACGCGTGTGTTGGGAAGCGTCGTCATTTTACGCTCGCAGACCGCAGCGAGAGAAAGACAAACGCAGATCAGTTACTGCACGAGTGCAGGACACATTATATTGTTTTATCGTTTGAGCTGTAAAATAGAGATGACGACAGAGACAAAAGTTACGACTGCAGCTTTGAAATACATAAAAAGAATAACCCTAATAACCCTATTAATATACAAGTAAAACAACGGTACATAACAAGTTTACCAGAAACTACTTTCAACCAACATGTACAGTTTCATACGAGGTAAAGTTATTAGAAAAACAGTTTTAATAGAAAACAAGAAGAATATCTGCCTGGAACATTTGATCAATTATCTGGAAGATTACCGAAAAGACTGAAACGTTCTTGCTATAATTACATAAATAGAGAAGGTCCCTTACGCGAAGCCCGACTGCCGCTTTCCTATTGGCTCCAGCCCGGGTCATGATTGGCAGTGACAGGAGACGTAAAGAGCCTGAACCCCGAGAACACAAACAAGCTGAACTCGTTATTCAGTTCTAACATCCATCACATTTATAACATCCTGTTATCAGGCAGGAGAATTAGACTGAATTCATTTTGACATTGGAAAGACCAAAATGATCTTAATACGTCTTACCCATTAAATATGTCATTTCTTATTATTGAATGTATATTGCAAATAACCATATAATGGAATTTTGCTGGCTAATGACATTTTTAAAACTGTGCTATAATTTAATATCATTATGTAACAATGTTTCATCTTCACTACTGTCTCTTTCTAATGTGCAAAGCAAATAACAATATATTGTATTATATGCTTTAAGAAGGTTTTGTACAATAAAGAAGTGTGTGTGACCACCCACCGTTCCAGTGATCTTGGTTGTGTTGGAATTTTCCCCAATCATTTCCTCTGTAGGCATTCCACAGAATTTCACAGCAAAGACTCCTGGACACCAATTTAACTGTTCACAGATGAAACGCAACATCCCAAAAACATGTTTCCAGGTATGAACGTCCCTTGTATGAGTGTGACAGATCAAATCATGAGCTCAAGATACAGCATTCATATTCTGAGAACAGTTTGAAGCTTTAATAAACTTTATTTCAGGTGAATCAATGATAAACAACTTACAGAAGGACATTACATCTTCCATTAAGAACATTACATACAGGTTCTAACAAAAAATGCAACTTCTACTGTTTCTTGTAATAAAGTGACCTGTAACACCTCATGACTGCTTGTCAAAATGTAGTTTTATTTCAGTCTTTTAAAAGAGAAACAGATACAGGCAAGTGAAGCAGAAAGAAACTCTGTGTTCAGCACAGCGAGCTCGCGCGTCGCACAACGTTTTCCCAACGAGTATATATGGAATGTGACTGAGCCACGGAACGTTAGTAACCCCCATCATACTGTACATACAGTCTAATATATAAGAAAGATTAGGAAAAGAGTAAAATTCACAGATGAAGATTCCAAGAGTAACATGGTATTGACAGCAGCACATTCCAAAGCATGTCCAACAAAGCAACCCGGAAATCTAAAGCTATTCCCATTAGCAGGTTTTCATGGTGGATTTACACATTATATATTGATGCACTGGTCACATCTGGATGCCAGCACTGAAACTAGAACCAATGACTCTGCAAACACAACGTCTGGTTTATGACCATCAGTGCTAAAGTGCATTTTCAACCATCTTTCATTATTACCTAGTCTTTCATTTTCTCTGTATTCATTTCCTGCCCCTTGTTGCTCCTAAGGCAAAACGGAGTCACACGGAAAATTGTGGCAATGTTTAAGCTTTCTGGAAACTACCAGAGACTGTAAAACACTGTGTTCTGTAAAACACAGCACGTGGGTTCAGCTGTTGCAGGACAGCTTGTGACTCTTGGACACAGAAGGAGCTGCTCCAGGTTTCAGACATGCATGTCACATGAATAGTAATCATTAACACTGGCTGCAATGGTTTGGTTTTGGAATGGTCAGTGTGGAGGATCAGTCACACTGTGTCTGACAGAATTCAGATGTAGGTCTGATCACTGTCCCAACATATCAGGCAAAATTACAACCATTCATTCGAGCAGGAGTGTCTGAAACTAGAAGCTGACTGTGTACAATCACCAGCTTCTCTTGTGAGTTTATGGGAATAACAGTCACTTTCCATAACCAAATTCAAACTTCAATTTCGGTAGTAAAAACAACACTGACATTAATCTCTGCAGTGTGTCCAGGAGTGAAGTGAAAAACTACAGCTCATTTGAAGTGCAGGTTTAGAAGCTGTCTTTAATCATCTGCCAATAAGAGTAGCTACCACACCACAGTTAGAACAGCACACTGTTGAAAAGCATTAAACTGAATGTGGTGTCTTTATTAATGACATCTGTGTCTCCTGTTTAAAGTTGCAAGAAGCCAACCCATGGCTATAGTTATCATGTCATAACTAATTCAGAAGTGACTCCTATATTCTTTCCACACTAATCTTAAGATTCAACCATGCATTCAAATGTGGCTGTTACTCCCAAAATAACAGTGTGTATGTGGTCGTAGTGAATTTACAGACGCTATAAGATGGAATGTTGAAAAATGTTGAAAAGTGCATCTGCAGCGAGTGACAGCGACCTTATAAACCCTATAAACACACTGAAATCCTCTAAGAATAAACATACTATTATGAGTAACACTGAAGCAATATCTTTACTTTGAACAAATAATAGAATAAAAGTGCATTATGTCAGGATTTGTAAGACACAACGTTTGAGTCTACATGCAGATCTGTACATGTGAGTCGTGGCATTCCATCTGGTTTAGTAAATAATCCATTTCTAATCCGGGTGACCTGGTGTTTGTGTTGACCAATCTGAATTCATTTTTCTTGCTTTGTTTTCTTCATATTAACAGTAAGGGCCAAGCATTGCTATTGTTCAAGCAGATCTTGCACTTATTATAGAAAGCAAAACCTATTAATATTTTACAGTATGTTTTAAAATAGAAAGACGTATGGTTTCAGCTGTACTGAACTTTATTATCTGGCTCAGTGGATCATGTGTTGAGCAGAAACTGATAGACAGACATTAGCAGGAAGCGTCTCAAGCCTCATCAGAAGCTCGTGCACTGTGAAGGGTCCATCCAAACACATCTTCCTTCTTTCAGGAGAAAGTATTTGACAAATGTTTCACATCAACAACACTTCCATTTCCACAAGAATTAAAACATTAAAGACCCATGAAATGTCCTGCCGGCTTTTCTCTGTGTTTCTGTATTTGCTGTAAAACAGGCTTTTCACTTACAATAGCCAACTAAATTTAGCTTCTATCCCCGCTACTCACTACCCACACTGCTAGTCAATCAGCTGCTATTAGAAGAAGGACACTGTTATTCTACTGAACATTTTACAGATGAAAAACACACTTCAGAGTACAAGATGTTGCCATCAATATTTTTGGTCCACTTCCCTTGAAGAGTAAATTTAACACTTTAATTCTAATTTAAAAGTGTATATCTCCTGTAAGTTTTTAGGAACGGGCCAGCATTTAGATGACTTCAGAACCGGCTTCACTGCTCTCTCAACCAGACCAGCTGACAGTCGCCACAAACACCTCCAACATCAGATCAGACTCAAAGCTTAAGCTTGTTTTACAACTGGAACTTACTTTCATGAATCTTTAAAAAACATTTAAATGTAAAACTTTACTAAGGTTGCAAAATGTTTTGGGCCATTTGAATGATCACTGACCAGTGCAGATCGTCACAGGCCTTCCAATGAAACAGCAAAAATAATTCCGTTCCAAATGTGGACGATCAAATCTGTTTCCCGTCCTCCTGCACAGCAGTGCATATTGCCTGTTTTTAACACTCAACACAACACCTGAACACACACAGACACATGGAGACGAGTGTTTCTGTCATTATCTGACTGAATGGCTCTCAGCCAATAGTGATGGTGCTAATTGCTTTAGTGACGTCCCTGCAGTGAGTGAATGTGCACCATCAGACAACATCAGACTGAGTCATCTTCACTACTGGCATCAGTACCAGCAGAATTATTGTTACAATTATTGTAATTCTCGGGGTCACGGCTGGACTGTGGAAGACAGCAGCTCAACATTTGCTCTGTACTGTCGCTCGTGTGTGTGCAGTGATGTAGCGTTAGCAGGAAAGGATTTGGTTTGTTCTATAATATACACACATTTTACTGTACAAACATACATTCATATATAGTTACATACACAAACATTTCATATGAATTGCCGTTTGAATTTCCTCCTCACTGAACAATGTTCACATGAATGTTACACAACATTCCTTCAAAAACTGTGAGAAATATTCAGGATGATAAAACTCAGATTGACTGGATGCATACGATCTCATCAGATCCTTTTATAGCTCATCAGGCCCTTCATGCTGTCAGTTCCACAAGGTCAAATCAGCTTTAAATAAGCTGAATTTAAATAATTTAAATACACAAAAGTTTGTCCTGTATCAATCTCATCTTTACTCTTTCAATCTTGATGGCTGACAGCAGCAACCTGCAACACAAGACAGAAACATCCAACATCAGGGCTGGGAAATAATTCATTAAATGTAGTGACATGACTAGCATATTTAACCGTAAGTAATCTTTTACAGTAAGAGGATACAGTAATGCTGGTTTATGCAGTTTTACAGCAAACTGCTGCAGTCGTCAGACTTTTCTAAACTCTCAAGTTCAAGTAATTTGATTTTGTTTTGAATAGTGCAATATTTAATAAAATACTGCTGTTTTTAACTTGGTTATATTGTAGCGTTTTTGGTTCAAATGTTAATCCAGATCAATTATTGTAAACCCCTCATTGTTTTGTATCTGACAGTCACACAGCATTTAAATCTGTTGGAAAAGACACTTCACTGAACACTTTTCCAACAGAGTCTGACTGTCGCTGAATTAAATTTGAAACGGCAGCTTCATCAACAGTGATGAAGAGGATGATGGGCAGCAGAGGAGTTTAGATCTGCCTTGCTTCTTTCTCTCCTAAATCTCCATTTTTCCATTGACCATACTGCTAATAAATAATGCATGTCTCTCTCTCGCTCTCTCTCGCTCAGGCTGTCCTCTTCTTTCTCTCCTATTTTGAATGTCCTCCATTCTTTGTTGCTCTTCCCCCCTTTATTCCTCCTCAAGCCTTTGGAAAAGCACCCAGGAGAATTTCTGGATGTGCGTGACACAGAGAGTTCATGGAAAGACCAAACCTTTATCTGTTCCACCTACATATCAAATAGATGCTCACAGCATGTGTGTGTGTGTGTGTGTGAAGCCTCATCTAAAGAACAGATTGTCCACTCAAACCCCCCCAACACTGCTGATTTTCTCCCATCACAAGTCTTTCACCTAAATAATATTCCAGGTTATTTATAACTCAACATCAAAACAGTAACTCTGTCCATTACAGTATTGCAGCTCATCCCTCGTTCTGTTTAAAATGAACAGAAAACGCGTTTGTAATGATGAAAACTGATTTACAGTCAAATGTTTAACCTGTGACGCACGTCTCTTCCTTTTACATTTCTGAGTTACGGTTTATTTTTAAAAATTCACATGACACTGTGTGTTAAATATTTATCACTTCAGTTTAAACTGCATCACAATATTTGTCTGAATAATCATTTTGAACAAAATCATTGGGTCTCATTCGGGACACAATCCTCAGCACACTGGACAAGCAGACAGAATCCTTCTGGGCAGGCTGGTAGGTCGTGACCTCTGACCCCGCCCCCCGGTGGAGGTCTCGTCACGTCTTAAAGCGTGTAATGAACTGCGTCAGTCCGCCATTAAACGCATCTCCTCGCGGCCCCTCAGCTGTGAGGAAAGCTGACATTTTAATAAAGCTTTCTATACCAGCATGTGTCTGCAAAGGGGAGTTTGTTTGTATGTCTTTTGAATCACTTTAAAGAAGACTTGAATTATTTCAATTTTTTTAAGTGCAAATTTAATTAAAAAGCAGCTCCTGAAGGATTTAAAACTGCATTCAAAAGTTTCTAGTCATTTAATAGCAAGAACGCATGTTACAACAGGACTGTTTTGTTGCCATAGTTACTGAGCATGTGAGCCACTCACTGTGAACAGCCAAAGATTTCTATTTGAATGACTTTGATAACTTCAGCTGAATGTGTGGTTTGAAAGGCAATCATTTCTCAAACCTTTTCGGATTTTCTCATGAACACACATATTTACTTGGGGACATTATAAAGACATCATTTATTTTTACACACAGCTAGTTATAAACAATTTATCCTAACCCTAACCTACATTCTAACCCTAACAAAAAACTTTCAGCGTGTGTACAATTTAAAAAACTAGACAACAAATATACCAACAACAGCAGCACAACCAATTAAGTTCAAAACTACGAGTTATTTTAAACTGTTTGCTGTGAACATTCTCTGTGTGATTTCTCTGTTTCTGTTCAAAGGAAGGAAAATCCCCACTCATGTACAAGACTGATTGATGAAGTTTCCCTGACAGAAACATGACCATCCATCAGCCGTTAAACCTCCCTCACAATAGCATCTGATAATCACAGTACACATGTGAACCAGACACAGAAAGACCTTCAGAACAGCACTGGAGTTTGTGCTCCATATGAAGTCCCTCTGAGAACTCAAACTCTCTCGCACAAACAGACCAGACGAGACAGGAGCCCACAGACCAGCACTGGTGCATCTACTGACTGAGTCCACCTCCTCCCACTTAACACCATCAGTTACGTGTTTACTCTTGACAAATCATAATACATGTATAAGTTCACTCAAAAGATTTTAATTTCTTTTTTGTTATAATTTATTCTCATGTCATTTCAAACCTTCTTTCTTCTGCTATGCAACAGGAGAATTTCAGCACAAATATAGTGAACCAGTCGAGCTCTTAATGT
>JAZGTK010012651.1:0-2500 GCA_036877625.1 Ambastaia sidthimunki | reverse complement strand
GAAAAGAGTTTGTATCTGTGTCTTCACCCAGCACAGCAGCAGGAAAACTTTTATTCTTAAATGCGAAATGGCTGCATCTCTGCCTGCGACTCTCTGAGCGGCAAACCAATAATCCAAAGCTGGAATGAGTGAAGCTCCATCCAGACTGTCTGAACTGAGAAGCCATTATTTGGGACACACGTTGCATAAAACAGAGTGAGAATAATCACATGCTTCTTTTTAAAGATGCTCCAGTTTGGTTGCAGCTCAGAGATTTCACCATCTGTCTCAACACACACACACACTTGCATGGTTGCATGTGGTTTACTGGGACTCTCCATAAGCATAATGATTTTATAATGAGCTAATCAATGTATATTTCAAGTGTGTATATTTCAAAATTTATTTGCTCTGAATATTTTTTTTTAATCGGTAACATCACATTGTCAACCACACAGTCATTGTAGCCAGTTAGTTTCAAAATATTTCATTTATGAAGTAGAATAATTCAAGACAAATTTTAACTACACTAAATACAACAAAAAAATATTTCATAATTTTCATTTATAAGAATGTTGTGAACTGTAAGACAAGGAAAGAAACTAACATGTCTCTTATTACACGCTTTGCTCACATAAAACCTGCATTAAAAATTGTTATATTCACAATGTTGATATCTTAGAAATCATTATAAATCTATATTGTGAATGTTTTGACTGTGGTTTAAAAGAAAGCTGCAGTCATCAGCAGTTATAACCAAACAAGCAAATATCTGCAGTTTGAGAATGTTCAGTTGAGGTCAAATCAGGTCAAACAACAACTAATTAAATGCAGACAGACAAGGCGAGGAATTATGGGACGTGTTACATTTATCATGTTTATTATTCATCTCAATATATTGTGTAAAATATATATACATTAAGTCTCGCACACAATTCTCCTTGCAAAAGCTACTGAGCTCCTCACACAAAATTTTAATCCCAGTAACCTGCACAAACCCAGTGTTCAGATCTCAAAACACTCGTTCTATCACCCTGATGCTGATTTTTCTATCACCCTGATGCTGATTTTTCTATCACCCTGATGCTGATTTTTCTATCACCCTGATGCTGATTTTTCTATCACCCTGATGCTGATTTTTCTATCACCCTGATGCTGATTTTTCTATCACCCTGATGCTGATTTTTCTATCACCCTGATGCTGATTTTTCTATCACCCTGAGGCTGATTTTTCTATCACCCTGATGCTGATTTTTCTATCACCCTGATGCTGATTTTTCTATCACCCTGATGCTGATTTTTCTATCACCCTGATGCTGATTTTTCTATCACCCTGATGCTGATTTTTCTATCACCCTGATACAGATTTTTCTATCACCCTGATACTGATTTTTCTATCACCCTGATACTGATTTTTCTATCACCCTGATACTGATTTTTCTATCAACCTGATACTGATTTTTCTATCACCCTGATGCTGATTTTTCTATCAACCTGATACTGATTTTTCTATCACCCTGATACTGATTTTTCTATCAACCTGATACTGATTTTTCTATCACCCTGATACTGATTTTTCTATCACCCTGATACTGATTTTAAGAAAACAGCACCTGATAGTCAATGAGAAATGTTAGTCGTAAAGTCAATGAGAAATGTGCTCAGTGTGGATTATTGGTGATGTTTACTAGCAGAAGAATATGTGTGTGTTTGTGTGTAACACACTCACAGCTTGAGGTGTTTAGTGTGTCAGTAGACTGGCAGAGAGTGTGTGTTTGTGTGTGTGTGAGAAAGTGGAGATAAACCTGGTTCCTGTCCTCACTGGACTGTGTGTGTTATCTTCAAAGAGTCAGTGGACCACTGCAGCAGACGCCAACAGATCAGGGAAACCAGAGCCAACCTGACCCACAGCAAACCTCACACAGAGACACACACAGACACAAACACACTCTAGACTGAGGAAACCACAAAAACAATAGTGTTCTACTTGGTCAACACAAGACACACAGACTAAATCAGATTAAATCACTGGCTGAGTTAGTTGTTAGTTAGGGGTTGTTTGACCCTGAACCAAACTGTCCAAAATGACATTTCAACACATTCACACACAGTATATACTGTCATACTGCTCAGATTTAGACAAATAATATAAACTCATTCAGAAAAACAGACAGTCAGTCTAAAACAGACACTCCACACAATAGCTTCCATATCAATCACCTTGGGCCCCTTAATTTATGCTAATGTCATGCAAAGCCATTGCAGCTGATAGGTGGAGTATTGCATCAGCACCGGGGCTTCACTCTACAGAAAGCTCTGCTGTTTGATTTCAACTTTATGAATACATTTACCACTGCTGTACTCCATAAACCAGCTGAACATGGTCACAGAACACAGCTGGCCATCATATATCTAACTTTACCATCATATAACCTAAACCAGACGTTCTGAACAGCAGCTGAACACGGTCACAGAACACAGCTAACCATCATATAACCTAAACCAGACGTTCTGAACAGCA
>JAZGTK010012649.1:0-14803 GCA_036877625.1 Ambastaia sidthimunki | reverse complement strand
TCTTTGACCCCTTTGTGTTAGTGTCTCATCGCTGGATCATGTTGTTTCTCTTTCAGAAGTTCTTGACTCTACTAAGTTCTTGTCGTTGGTCATATATCCTCACCTGGTGCATCTTGGGAGACTTTGGATCTTGGTTCTGGTTATTTATCTTGTTGATAAAAAGACAGAAGTAAAACATTTATTTTCATCTTTCAGTATTGTCATCTTTTTACTTTCTCCTTTGAAACAACTTTTCTGTTGTTTTAATTTATATTGTAAATGGAAATTAATATTGCTCAAGAATACAGTAGCCCACTTACATTTACATTCCAATTAAATTCTGTCCTTTTATGTTTACTTGATAAAGAAATGGGTGGTAATTGTGGCAGTTTTATAGCAGGTACAGAGAAGTTAACACATGTTGGAAATAATAAATGAAGACTGTGTTTAAACATGGAACATTTGACCTTTGAACTTGGTTTGATGGTTTCGTTTCATGCTGTTTTACATTTACATTTAGGCTGTTAACTCTTGTTCACTCTTGCTAACTCTTGTTGTTAACTCTTTGTTGTATTGTTCTGATAACATATGTCTGTTTATTTATTGTGTTTGACATTGAACATGTTTTATGTGGTACCAGCCTCATTACTTCTGTGAAGTACTAATTAATTACAGCTCCTAAACAGAGTCATTTAGCATCTAATCAGTGTGACAGTTTGTAGCAGATGAAAAATGGGATGTTTTCTTGTTTTCTCTCTGGTCCTGATGGAAAGTCTTTGTTAAAACTGACAGTTTTTCCCTCAGTAAACAGATGACCATTAGTCTGCTGCTAACCCTTACAGCCAGAACGTGAGAACTTCAGCCTGTAAGAGCTCACAGGGGAACTTAACACTGAGATGTGTGGCTTTCTCAAAGAAAACAACAGATAGTTTCACAATAGCAAATGAGTACAATAGACACACATCTACCTAGTTTAATTCATGTTTATTTATTAAAATGAAGGCTTTTACAAAATGTATTGTAGTACAGTGGTTCACTAGTGGCATCAGATGGTAACAGTACTGAATGACTACAATACTCATATAGCACAGTATTTAAGATGACTTAAATACTGCTCATCATTGAAAGTGTTGGTTAGTGATGCAACTGCTTTTACTGCGACAGTTCACTTGAATGTTTCTGCCAGTAGATACAGGTACAGTAGCAGAGCTCAGCATTTGTTTTTCACATGTCTGGACAGCCGTCTGTCTGTGGGCTGTGGGGTCTTCAGGCTTTCTGTCATGGACGTCATGAGGTTTACTGTGAGAAGACAACAGCTGCAAAATCAAAAACACAAACCTCACCAACCCCACAAAACAACTGGAGAAACTGACGGGCCCACTAAACAAAACAGGATGTGTGGACACAAACTGACCTCATGTTTTCCCTGTGAGGGCAGAGGTCAAGATACTAGTTAGCTAGTGTTAGTGCTGATTAAAGCTTTAAACTTGGTGCGACACCATACAAACAGTTGACACAAGGTCAGAGGTCGATTTTAAATTAACACATTTTTACACTTTATCAGACGTACACTTACACTGTAGTTTCTGTGACATCATACAGAACATTGACAGATGTTTATATTGGTTCTTGTTTGGTGCAGAATGTAATTTAAAAACATGTTTAAAAAATCATAAATGAATGTGGTATGTTGTTAGAAACTGTGGTTTCTGTTGTAAATTGTAAAGAATGGCTAATAAGAGTCAAAATGTATAAATTAGTTTGGGCTCTTGCTAGATTAAATTGTACTCAAACGTAATTATAACAGTCTTTGTGAAAATCTTTTGTGTCTAATAGTTTCTTCTCATCCTCTGTAGAATAATCCTCTGTAGAATAGAATAGTTTTTTTCTCCTGAATTGTGGAATTTCTCTTTCCCATCAGCTCTCACATCTCCTGTAGAGACGAGCGTCATTCTTCAGAATGAGATGGACAGCGAGATCCTTAAAGCTGATGACACAACCATCACAGACTCTTCCCTCATAACAGACCCGCCCTCAAAAACAGAACTAATCAAGTCTGACCCAAGACCCACTACACCTGGAGGCACCATCATCTCCCCGCCAAAAAAAGGTATTGCAAGAGTTACTGATACACCCCATCTGCCTCTGAAACTCTTTCATGAGCCTTTAGCTCTTCATTTGAACTGTCAGAGTTGAACTCTGTAGATATATTGTAGAGTTATACAATATATACATCTCTCTGTCCAGTCTACACATCTGTTAAACTACCCTGCAAAACAGCCGCCAGTATAACCTGTATTTGATCAGTTAGATGAACTGCAGTTCTGATAATCAAACTCTACTGTAATGCTCTGTATTATTGTACACTTCACCAGTGACTGTAGCTTATCTCTGTGATAGTGGTTTGTTAACAAAATAGATACAGAACTAAACAGAACAGACAATGAACTAACCAAAAATGAATCTCTTTTTTTGGAAAACTGTTACAGTGGAAGGATTCATGTATAGACGGACATCAGCAAAAGGAAACCTGTGTTAGATACGTTTGCAAACATCCATTTGGTCAGACTGACTTTGAAAAGCCCTTTTTTAAATTTGTCCTAAACAGACGTACATGGCTGCAGGCCAGATCATTGTTTGTGCAGAGCAAAGTGTGTGTGTGTGTGTGTGTGTGTGTTTGTTTTATCAGAAAGCTCTTGAACATGTCAAGTGTGTAAAAGCTGAGTGGTGGGCGCAGGGCAAAACAGTTCATTCGCTTCACTTAAACAGCAATCCATGTATTTAAATGCAAGGAGATCTTTCCTGGACCATGAAGAATATGTGACTCAACATGTTTCTCTCTGTTATCCTGATTGAATCAATGCACCTCTGAGAGTGAATCAATGAAAATGCCAGTTGAAGTCTTTCATTTGTTAGAAAAGGAGGTTGTAGATGGAGAGAGAGATTATTCAACATGTCTGATGTATCAAGATCTGCTCTCATCACATTACAGACAATATATTCTACACTTTCTTTACAGATGTTACGTCTAGTTTGCTCATTTAATATAATATCTGATATAAAGCTGTTACATATTTGCACATAAATGCAACATTTGTTAAAAAATACTACTAAATTGGCTTTGTTATATATGCAAAAAATATACACCATATATGTATATACAACCTCTGTAAATGCATGAGACTTTATGTATATATTAGATTGTGTAAGTGAAAACATGCTCTCTTTATGTTTGTGCATATAATTTATAATATATGTAAAAAAAATATATATCCATATATGTCCACATATATACACCACAAGTGTTTAAAAAATACAGCTTTTTAACAAGCACATTTTGTTTGCTTCTTCCTTCAACAGATTCAGAACAGCGTCAGAAACAGGCCAAACACAGACGAGAGGAGAGAGCCAGATATCTGGGTAAGACATAAACACATCTGAGCCCTGATCAGCTAATGATGCACAAAACATTTATCAAGTAGCACCTGAAGCACAGCAAAACAGAGTTAAAGCCATTACATAAACACGGTCATTATAATAATAACCCAAATGATTTACAGTTACCCTGTGAAATGTAAGCATGTTTGTAATTCAAATAATAAAGCTAAGCATGTCTGATGGGCCGTGTGCTGATGTTGGGTCATGTTTGTGTCGTATAATCAGAGCTTCATGTAAACAGTGGCTCATGTAATGGACGTGTGTTTGTGGTTTGTTTACTGCTGCAGAACAGAGATCTCAGGAACAAGGTGAGACACATCACAAAGATCTGATTCAGTTCATGTTTCCATTCATGCGTGAAGCTCATTTTCCTCTCTTGTTTGTGTCAGTTTTGCTTTAATAGTAATTATTTTTAAAATCATAATTACGTGATAATTCTTTAAATGTTTGTGAACGTGTGTCTTTCTCACATAATGACTGAACTGCTGTTGATTTCACGTCTCTTGGCATCATTAAATCAGATTTTCTTTTCGCTCACTGGTTTCTTATAACTAAATGGCTTTAAAAATGACACATCTGTGTTCTGTGTATTTCTACACATAGAGATTCTGTAAATATCTATATATTGACTTATATACACTCATTTAAAAGATGTATAGTAGTTGGAGCTGTAGTCTAGTGATTATTATTGTACATGGAGTAGTTTTGCTGGTCGGGTATTTGAAGGTGTTTATGTTCAGTCACAAGTAGCTCAACGGTATCTATCATATAGAATCATCCTAAGAACTGATCCCTGCAACAAAACATGATGAAATGCATATTTTATCATTTCTATATTGATCAGCCTTCATACATGTGTCATGTTCTCCATCTTTAGTGCTCTGATAAACCCCTGCAGGCTGAGAGTAAAATGATGCCTGGTCTTCTGTCTCCGATTCAATCTAATTACATTACACCACAGTCAGCAGATCAATCTCAGATTCTGACCAGCAGAACATGAAGTCTCTCATCATAAAGGGGTTACTGGAGAAAGAAGTAAACCTGGCTGAGCTTTTCCAATAAGAGTCAGCATTATAATGCTGGATTCCAGCCACTTTCTGTTATATTGTATTAACTCAAGGGATTAGTGGTGTTTAGCAGTTTAAAGTGAAAGTTCAGTTTAATCTTCAATGACATCAAACAGAATTGTGAAGTTATTTATAAAGAATTTAGTTCTTTATTATTGGATTCTGAATGAGTCACAATTAAATCTGAAAGATTCACAGCACAAACATATCAACATCATTACATATAATAATTACATCAAGTGTGTGTGTGTGTGCGCATTTAGTTCTGGATAAGGGACTGAAAAACAGGAAATTCCACAGTGTGATGTCTCATGTGTTTCTGAAGTCACGTCTATGGGCAGAACGCAGCCAGATGTCACACAGCGAGATCTTGAATAAAGAACTAAAAAACAAACTGCATCTCATTTGTGTTTCTGTTACTAAACTGAACACGTGACAAACTGTTGCTTCATTATTTCAGGAGAAACATCTAAACATCTGTGACAAAGTTGATGCTTAAATGAAACATACAGTAACTGAGAACTTGAATCCCATGAGCTATGAAAGAAAAATCTCTGAGAAATAGAGATTGTACAGAACACACAACATCTCCACTCTCCTCTCTTCCTCTCAGCGGCAAAGAAAGCTCAGTGGCTGGAGAAAGAAGAAAAAGCTCGTCGTCTGCGTGAAAGTCAGCTGGAGGAACGCAGGCGGAAGCTGGAGGAGCAGCGGCTGAAGACGGAGAAACGGAGAGCCCTGCTGGAGGAGAAACAGAGACAGAAACTCGAGAAGAACAAGGTGTGAAAACATCACCTCATTTAAAGCCTGCAGAGGCTAGTGGTCATGCTAAAGCTAGTACTCAGCTAACAGAGAACGATAACTGCTTTCAGACAATCATTGAAGGAAACAGGGTTTGTCCTGATCATCTGATCTTCTCTGCAGGAGAGATATGAGTCTGCTATCAAGAGGTCAACCAAAAAAACGTGGGCAGAGATTCGTCAGCAGAGGTGGTCATGGGCCGGTGGGTTAAACCAGACCTCACGCCGGGAGAGTAAGTGTTACAACTACAGCTATCACTACCTGCCAGAACAAAACAACTGAACCCAAAATACACGTGCTGCTAAAACACAAACAACACTGTGTTTAGTTCATACTGCAGGTGTCAGATTTAAGCTCTGGTTTGTCTGTGTGGATGTTTTGAAATAGTTTGTCTTTATTGTGGCAGGACAGGTTGGAACTCGTGTTTGTTGTAGATGAGTGAATAGTAGATTTTACCTTCTGGTTGTAATTATGTTGGCTTGAATTCTGCTTTAAATGAATCTAGCATGAGAGCAAAATCATCTCACAGTAATCTTACCAGCACAGATCTTGCTGATCATTGGCATCAACATCATTTCTCTGCTTTTTGTTTTTGAACTTAATGATGAAGGTTGAGGGTTGTGATTTTTCTCTTTCTCCTGAAATGTGATTACTTGTGATAGCAAAGATGTTACAAAGAGATGTTATTGTGTACAAGATGACAGTTTAATTACACTGATGGATGTTCTTTCATTGCAGTCTTATATGTAGAATTATATGTATATGTTAGACTGCAAATGTTAAGATAAGATTCTGTTTAAATGTTGTTGTGTTTGCAGATGTGATAATCTGATTGTTGACCAATCAAATTAATCTGTCAATACATAAACATTTTAGAATGATTGTAAGTCTTGAAGATTCATTAAAGTAGCCACTGCTTGGATAGATTACAGGTGCATCCTGGGATACTTTTTAATAATTATTGCCCTGCATACTGGGTAATGTATACAGACTCTAGACTGCTTTCCCTTTACTGTCTCCTCCCTTTAAAAATGTAGCATTTTCATTTTTAAGGTTTTAATCTCATGGAAACCATTTCAGTTGGATGTGTCTAAATCTTTGAATGTTATAGTGTAATTTGTCATTGACACTTTGGCACACAACTGTGTAGATTGTTAGTATTTAACAATTAAAAAACGTTTGAGTGACCACTAGTCTGCAGTCATCAAATGTGAGTCACAGGAAGTGACATCATGTCAGTGTGGTTATCTGGATATTTATCATCAGAGCATTGAAATGATACTTTGTAATTATATTGTTTGTTTACTTTTATAAAGAAACATTTATGAAGGGAGTCATCATATAAAAACTTGTTTGCATGGTACAAAATTTCATCTTACATGACCACACGTTTATGTAAGAACGAACAGCCCTCTCCAGATTTTCCCCTGATAAAACTGCATGAGTCTCCCGGAGTTCCAGTGGGAATAATCCAGTTCCAGTGTTTCGCTCTCTCCGCTGTGGCTCATGGAGTCGGTATGAACGCTGTGCTCTCTGTGTTGCGCCCCTTGCAGGCAGATGCTCGGCCTCCACGGTCAACCTGCCGCGGCAGACGGAGTCTGTCATTAGCAACAGGCTGTGGAAGTCCTCGGCCACGCTGTGGAACTCACCTTGCAGAAGTAAGACTGGAGCGGCTCTCCTCAGACTCCTCCCCCAAACCCTCCGTCTGCTTTTTGGTTCATCAGTTTTTCCATGAAATAATTTTATTTCATTTCTGGTGGCTTGCTTGCTTGAGCCTGTGCCTGATGATTGCCCATCCTCACAACCTTCTTCACCCCCCACCTCTCCTGTTCTCATGTTGCATCATGGGTAATCGTTCACGTCTCAGACTGTTACATCACAGCCTGTATTGGTTCTATATTTGTGGTCTAAAAAGTGAGTTTATTTCTGTCTTAGTTTTGTGTCATCATGTTGATCCTCTGATGGTTGTGGTGCTGTTAGTGGTTGGAATATCTGATCACTGATCAGTCATATTAATATAATGTTATGGAATGATAAGCAATGGCCACATTTGAGATCGTCATGGTATTTGCTTTGCCTGATCAGTAATATGTTGCACTTTAATTGACTAATCAAATCATACTTTAATTGTTTGGTGAATTAATAGTATGTTATTAATGACTGATGCTGAGACAGTGTTAAAGTCTTCAAACAGACCTTCTATAACACTTTTGAACTGCTTTTGATACTGCAGCAATACTGAGAGTTGTGTGGAAGTCTGCTTTTCTAAAACAGCCTGTGTTTAAGTTTGGAAATAACAGGTTTTTAGAATGCTGACATCCACTGAAAGAGACCTGAGGCTCATGACTCATTTATACTGTACATAAATCAACCTAATTACAGCATTGTGCTGGCATGGTCTGAAATGAGTGTTAAAATCTACTTCTCCATCATCAGAAATGACCTCACAGAGATGAAGCAGAGACATAAACATTTTAAGATTGACACTTATATCCTAATGAACAGATGAGATTTCCATCCATTGTGCTACAGGTTTCCAGGAATGTTCTTAATGTGTGTGTTTCTGTTTGTTTGTATATAACGTTTGTTTTGTGCCAAAGAATGAGTCTGATCTGAAAGACAACGGCACGTTTTTGCCGCAGTGAGGGAGAGAAAAGGCAGCTGTTGCCTAGCAACAGTCAGTGACCGGTGGTCAGGAAATGCGGTTGTGTTTCTGAAGTGTCAGACCAGAGCATGACATTGTTACTCTGTGACGCTGCATTGAGAACACAAAACTAAACACATGCTATTGTTTGAATGTCTTATGTGTCTGTCGGATACTGTGTGCATGAAATTTGGAGTGTGGAGAGGGGGGGGGGCTTAATGAATCTTTTTCATATGTTTGTAGAGTTTCATCAACCCAATCTCTCATCTCAACCAACAAACACAAACCTGTCAAACCTGTCATCCAGTCATGTTTGTGAGAAGATAAATCTCATAATAACTCCCCAGAGTAGAAACTGCTGAACAAAGTTAATTCAGTATTTAGGGCTGTTAGACGGGATAGACTGCTGTTAAACCACAAGAAATGATTCAGTAAATGTTGCTTCTGAATTGTTTTGTAGGCAGCAGTAACAGTTTTAAATGAGTGAAGTCAGGCTTTGGTTTAATTGTCATTCTGGTCATCTCATGCGTCTCTGGAGGTCCACACGATTCTTCATGCTCTGAATCCCACATTATTTTAAATCTAAGAATGCCAATAGGTTTGAGTGAGGGTAAGATTTAGGGTTGGGGTGTAGTAAACATTGTCTCATTATCTGTGTGTCACATCTGTTCACAGATTTGAAAGCTTTCATGTGATAGAGCATCTTCACTGCCAGGAATCACTCAGTGAAGGGCCTCAGTCTGAGTATTTCATTGAACAGCCGCTCTGATTGGTCAGGCTCCAACCACAAAGGTTACAGTCATGTGATTGGTTAAGCAGATCCTTGAAGGCGAGCTGAGGTCTTTTGTGGAGTGAGCTGTTGTGTGTGTTCATGTCTATGGGTGTTAACATCACCTCTTGTGTCAGCCCGCAGTTTGCGTCTGAGCCCGTGGGAGAGTCGGATCGTGGAGAGACTGATGACTCCCACCCTTTCATTTCTGGCTCGAAGTCGGAGTGTAGCGACTCTCCAGAACAGCAGCGACCCCCATCATCATCATCCTCACCAGCACAACACTGAACGCTGGAGAGTGACAGCCAGCACACCTGACATCACACAGCGCCAATCCAGACACACCGCCCCGGTAAATACCACCACACCAAACACACTCAAACATCACATTACTGTGTAACACATAACTGTTCATCCCTGTCACACACAAGAGTCTGATATATTAATACTGGCTTTAAATTTCAGTTTGAGAAGAAGAAGAAAGAAAAGAAAGACAAAGAAAGAGAGAATATAAAGGAGAAGAGTGCTTTAACTAAAGAGAAGGTGGAGAAGAAGAGACAGTCTCAATCCATCACCAGAGCAATAACAGAAGCCAGGTAAAATACACACACACACTTATACACACACTCTATTCACACAAACACACTCTATTCACACACTCACACACACATACTCCCACCCACACTCCATACACATACTCACTCACACACTCCATACATACTCACTCCATTCACACATACACTCTTACACACTCACACACATACACTCCTACACACACTTACACACACATACACTCCATACACACAAATACACTCTTACACACGCATTATCAAAAGAGCGTCATTTGCTATGTTTAATAATCAATTTCCCTCATGACCACTGGCTTGTCTCCACAATGTAGGTGTGTGACTACACGAGTTAAACACACACCACATGCTCTCTCAGTCCAGGATGTTTTTTTAAATCTTCTGTTGAGATGAAATGTTGTCTTCTCTTACACTGTTTTATACTCATTCACTTTATTTGCATTAGGAAACTAATGTGTTAGTTGCTAATTGTCTTCTCAGCTCAAATATGAAACCCAAAAACAGACCGTCTTCACCTGCAACACCCAGGAGTCGCCCTCTCTCACCCAACCCCATCATGTCTTCGGGCCGAACCCCGCCTGGCACCAAGACCAGACCCAAACGGGCTCAGACTCCTGCCCGCATACAACCCCCTGCCGTAGCTGCCGTCGCCATGGAAACAAAGAAGGGGTCGGGTCAAGCTAACCCTCCCAAGGACACAAAGAGTGAGTATGAGCATCATGATGGTCTCTGAGAGCAGATGAGCTGGGTGATGGCTTCATGGCTTTTTTGATGAGTCCTGGTCTGACTTTAGAAGTTTAGTTTTTGAAGGAACCCCTCAAGACCCTCATGACTGTTTGTTATCATAAAGATTAATAAATAATATGTTTTGACCTCTTTATAAAAAGACATAATTTTATTGTCCATATATTCCTGATGCTTGTAACAAATGTGTGTGGAAGAGAAGCAGTATATTTTACTTGATCATAAGAAATATATGAAGCCAACAAAAGCACAAAGATTAGATTTTGTGTTAGATTAGAGTTTTCGTGTAGATTCAAATGAAGCACATGCTCTGCTGAGCTCTGCAGCACTTGTTCATGAACTTCTCACACTTTATTTTTGTTAAGCACCCAGTGTGCCTGACATCACTGTCTCCTCTGCTCCGGCCACGCCCCCCACTGCCAACGCACCAATCACAACATCTCCTCAGACACCAGAGCTGGCCAATGTGGCTGCCACACCTTCTCGTTCTGTCTCTCCTGAGCCCAGCCTTTCAGTTATCAAGCCGACAGCTGGAACCAGTGACCCAGAGGAAGCAGCCAGGGTTCTTGCAGAGAAGAGACGTCAGGCCCGCGAGCAAAGAGAGCGAGAAGAACAAGAGAGACGAGAACAGAGGGAGAAGAGCAGGTCAGCTGGTCACACACTGAGATGAAGAACCGCCCACTTACAGAGAAAGATCTCGCCTGTGATGCTGCTTCCTCTTCAAACAGGGCACTGCGTGAGGAGCACAGCAGGCGTGAGGAGCACAGCAGGCGTGAGGAGCACAGCAGGCGTGAGGAGCACAGCAGGCGTGAGGAGGAGGAGAGGAGGCGCAGGGAGGAGGTGGCACGCTTCATGGCCGAGCAGCAGCGTCTGCAGGAGGAGAGGGAGGCGCAGGAGAGAACGCAAGCGCAGCAGGAGGAAAACCTGCGCCTGCAGAGACAGGTGATCAGTGCATGATGGGTAATGGAGGCTATTTAACAAACTAGAATCAAATCTGATTTCTTTGTTTGCTTACATTTCCCTACAGAAATAAACCCACTGATCTACAATCTGCAGAAAGTCAGATTAAACCCACTGATCTACAATCTTCAGAAAGTCAGATTAAACCCACTGATCTACAATCTTCAGAAAGTCAGATTAAACCCACTGATCTACAATCTGCAGAAAGTCAGATTAAACCCACTGATCTACAATCTGCAGAAAGTCAGATTAAACCCACTGATCTACAATCTTCAGAAAGTCAGATTAAACCCACTGATCTACAATCTGCAGATTGTAGATCAGTGTTAATATGAACATTTAGTCAGATGTTAATATGAAAGCTTTAGATTGACAGCGTGTGTTTATCATCACTGCTCCTGTTTCAGTCTCCATTAGCCTCCGGCCGGCTGTTCTGGGTTCTGTCAGTGACTGTGGGTGGGTTGCAGGATGGGTTAATGTCTGTAGCTCTGCAGAGAAATCTGTGTAAAATCAAAAAAGATGAACTGTGACACAGAACTGGTAGACTGAACTGAATGCCGCTTCTTTGTTTATATCACTATGAGATTAAGCTACACCATTTTACAACATCATTATGCAATTATATTAAACTTTAATACATTTCTTTTTGTGATTGAAATGTATTGATGTTCCTAAACTGTGGAAAGCTGTGTCGTGTGATGGATCGTGGGTAATGCGGTTCCTGTCTTTGCAGAGAGAGGAGGCTGAATCTAAAGCCCAAGAGGAAGCAGAAATACAGAGAATAGAGCGAGAGAAACATTTTCAAAAGGAGGAGCAGGAGCGCCTGGAGAGAAAGAAGGTAAAACAAGAGAGAGAGATTAAAAAGATCTCGTGTGTGGTTTGAGACTAACGTGTGTCTGTGTTCACCTGTCCAGCGTCTGGAGGAAATCATGAAAAGAACCCGTAAGAGTGACACAGGTGGACAGGTGAGATGCGTCTGTTGATCCTCACATATTAACACAGAAATATAAAGCTGTTTATTTGTGTCTGCAGAAAGACATGAGGTCCCCAGCGCAGATCAACGGGAAAGTCTCTGATAACTGTAAATATTACATTTGAAATCTTTCAGGGGCACTACATAATAATATATTTTAATAATAACCTTTAGGACAGTTTGTTTACTGGGTTTGAGTGATAATATTGTTGTTTTATATAATGAAATGTTTTTCTGTCTTCCAGTAATTCAGAAAACCCCTTCAGAAACTCTCCAAAACTGTGCAGCAAATTTCAACCAATCACAGGGAGACTTGAAAACAAGGTATCAAAAATGTGTCCATTAGTTTCAGGTGTGCTGAAAATAATCTACTTCTAGTTCAAGACTGAGAAAAGCTCATTTATGCTAAGTGTGTTTTGTTGGTCTCTCTCAGCCCAGTGTTAAATGGTGTCCGGCCCTCCAATCATCAGAATGGACTATCATCCAATGGAGAGACAGCAGAGTTTGAGAAAATGATCAAGTTGTCCAATCACAGTGGCAGTAGCAATCAAACTGCTTCCCCAATCATTGCCTTTGAGGATGGGAAACAATTTATCATGAAAGCTCAGCATGTGGCAGGTATGCTGTGTCCCAGTTCAGCTGAGCTAGATGAGGAGATCCTAGCTGTGTTATGTAAATGCAGCACAACTATTGACCAATCAGCATCCAGCACCGGGACTCTCTGTTTGTTAATGATGTTATTATGACGTTTGAGATTTGTTTACATGTGTTTTCTGTCTCCTGCAGAAGTTCTGTGAGAGTGAGAAGTCTTGTTACAGCTGCAGTAGATCCTTCTGTGGAAGCACTTTGAGGAAGAGAAACGAGAGGCGAAAACTTCAAACATGGACATTATATTCATTATATACAAAGAGTTTGCAAAACGTCTCGGTGTATTTCACTGTGTCATGATGCAACGTCATTGAGTTTCTTTGAAAAGTCACTTGCCAATTATGAGTCACTATATCATGAATTTTAGAAAGAAAATGAAACTTGGAAATGGACTTTATCATTATGATGTTGTTGTTATGATGTGTTGTTATTGTTCTTTTAAGTAAAAAGTGTGTAAAAGTTTTGCGTTATTTAACGTGTGGAGCATTAGAGATATTCTATATGTTAATGTATATTTGCCTGACTATAACTGACCTGTGGAATAATCTTTATGAAAAGTGTGTGTGGGTAAATACTTTTGTTTTGATGTTGTTGAACTTGTCTGTGCATGTTTTGGGTTTCATACTTTGTGTTGTATTGAGAGACCCTGTCTGATGTCTGTTCACTACACAACACAAGCATTACAGCTCAGAGAAATGTAGGCTGTAAAATTCAGATGTACCAAATTCAAGGTAGTGAAAGACATTAAAAACTACACGCTTATGCACTGACACTTTGATATATAGACGATATATAGACACTCGTATTGCCTTACATTGAATTAATTCTCGAGCTTACAGATGAACAGTTCGGGCATATGGTTTTCTTTTTAAAATGTTGTGTCCCAGAGTCTTATGTAAAGTGAATCTGAGTTCAATTCTGTCTTGCTATAATATATTCATTTTCTCTGAGATTCTGTGAGCACATTTGTACCTTTAGAAGTTAGAGCAGATATTAGTTTAGCAGTCAGATCCTGCAGAATATTTACTAAAGAAGAAAAGATTTCTCTGCAACCTCTAACTGTATCCAGCAGGAGGCAGCACCGCCCAATAATGTACCAGATATTTAAACCTGAACAATCAATGTATTTGAACAATTCATTTATCTATTTGACCTGAATATGTCTATGGTGGGTTTTGCCCTGCATTAATAGTTCAAAGTGCAAACACCTAAACCAGATAGCCCAACTGATTTTGAGTTCCACATGGGTCAACATCCCTGATCAACAACCTTCTGATGGCCCATCAGATCTGATTCTAGTTTAATGCAACTGTTGGATTTTGGACTAGAACAGCGGTTTGTACATCATTTATATCAACCTATTATTTCCTTCTAGCTCAAGGGAAGGTTATGGTTATTGGTTATAGATTGACAGTTTTAATTAACTAAATAAATGTTTGTTGTAGCAAAGCCTGAAATCAAAGTGTTGAGAGTTTGTCAGTCAGCAGCTAATGTTATTTTCCTGAGATATTCTCTGACGTGTATTTGGCGATCAGCTTCAGTTCTGTATTTTTAGGTGGGTGATAACAGTTACAAAGTGATTTATGATCCAGGTGGACTCTGCCAGCCCGGTTTTAATTCATCTGGTATGACAGGAACGAACAGGATCCGTCCCACAGCACAGATCTGAGTGAGTGACAGACCACTGAAACCTGCTGCTTCTCTTGATTTTAAACTGCAAAATGAATATACTTGAAACAACAGAACCAAAACTTCAAAGTTCATATTTGTCTCTAACCTTTGACCTTTGAGAGCCTGTTATGTATTATGTTGTACCAGAGCTGCCTGGTACACAGAATGAGGATTACTGGACAGTTTCACACAATTCACTGCAAGATAGAAAGACAACTGAGGATTTACTGTTTGTTGACATGCTGTTGCCGTGGATACGCTTTCACTTCTAAAGCTGTGTGTGTGTGTGTGTGTGTGTGTGTGTGTGTGTGTGTGTGTGTGTGTGTGCTGCATTCATTTGTATCTAGCACTTTAGTGTGAGTGTCTGTGTGTGTTGCTGGATGTTATTTCTTTAACCTCACAATTTGCATGTGGCTCTGCAGTGGCTGCTGGGTTATCCAACCAATAATTATTGAGGCTTATAACTGATAAAAACTGATAATTATAACTGATAAAAACTGATCATTATAACTGATAAAAACTGAT
>JAZGTK010012648.1:0-14803 GCA_036877625.1 Ambastaia sidthimunki | reverse complement strand
AGAGAGAATTACTTCATTAATAGTTGGAACCCCACATTGAGGTCAGTGAGCCGTTGCTAACATAATACAACTAATGGCATCTCCAGTTCTACAGCTGGAAGACGCCAAGCCGGTTCAACAGTTCACTGTTCGATTATGGTTAGTTCCGGATCCTTCTAAGAGCAGTGCTAACTCGAGGATCACTGTGACAGCATTTTTAAATTACTAATATCTGTGTCAGAACATATTCAAATCAAGTTCCCTGGAGTCAAAGGAAGTAAAGTGAAATGCTTACGGATATGTAGACAGCTGCAAAACCAGACAAAGTTGCATGCTGGGAAGGAAACGTTTTTCTGATAGAGAGAGAAAAAGAGAAAAAGTGACAGGGACTTCAGTAACATATCACATGAATAATCACAGAGCGCGGCCAAGAATGTTAGCATGTGAGAAAGACATGTAAATCAGCCAGGGAAGAGAAACAGGAGGAACCAATCACACTTCAGCAAAACACAATGTCATATCTGTGAGAGCTTCCATGTTCTGTGTGGAACAACAGGGATTTGAGGACAAAGTGAGGTCAAATCCATTCGTAATGCTTGTTGGGAAACTTTTTAATGGTATAAGCACCTAAAATATTATGTTACATAAATACTAAATATCTAAATTAAGTTTATGAAGAAACAGGTTAACAAAACCTTATACTTTTGGACAAAAATTTGTACTGCTTTGTGTTTTATGTTTTTTTTATATAAATACATTTTTTTAACCAATAAATGATGCATTTAATGTGATCTGAAAAACTTTGAACTGTTACCAGATTTACAGAATTATTTAAGTGAATCATGCGGTAAAACAACACAGACATTATGCAAATATACACCCTGCTAGAGAACACAATACATAATTCTATGTGTCCAAAGCTGGTATTGCTTTTGTTTTGAGCTGTTATATTCACCTAGCTGACAGGATGGCATACTGGTCTCGGCCAGAGCAGATGTCCTGGGTTATGTAGGGGTTTTTATCACAGGCCACACCAGGCAGGGTGTAGTTGGGTTTGCACACGGTTAGGAAGAAGGGTGCATGATAGCCAGTGGCCAGCTGAATAACATCAGTTACCAGTGCAGTGGCACACAGCCCAAACACATGAACACCTGTGAGAGAAGACAGTCAGTGTGAAACTGTACTAACTGAGCCACACAGTGTGTGTGTGTGTGTGTATGTGTGCGTGTGTGTGTGTGTGTGTGTGAGTATAACGTGGCCAACACTCGACCATATGCTTCTTCAAAAATAGAAAAACCTTTAAAAGTGCCTGAACGCACTTGAGTGTCTGAATAATGAATGTCATTCAGGTCCCAAGTATTGAAACTAAGGATACTGTGAGAGAACAAGTGGAGCATCCAAATTTCCTCAAGCTAAGGACGTTTTTTGGGTTCTGTTTTAGCTGTTATAATAACAAGTCAGCGAACCATAAGATAGGAATCTAGAATTTGTGTACAGTCGTCTTTTTGATTATTTGTGTTTCAAAGTCAACATAAATTGTTGTTTCAACCCATTGTACTTCTGTACCGTGAAGTTTCTTCAAATAAAAGACAACGTTGCATGGAATTTATCAAATAGGGTCCATTTTAAATGTATGTCTCTGTGGAATAAACATACCCACAAATCGGACTGTCCGGCGTAAAAAGGAGTTGAAATTGCAACCCCCTGCGTTTATACTCTCTTCAGTTCCAGAGCGAACCTTCAGCTTGGACTGCATGCAGTACATCAAGACCTCTCCCAGCATGATCTAAGCCAAGAACACAGAGGACCAGAAGCAGCCTGAAGCAACAGCTCAGAAATCCAATCTGTCAAGCAATTTTACATGCTTTATACAAGACTTTAAATCTCAGTTTGATGCACTGATTCCGCAGCATCACAGGCTAATTCAACCGGGTGAATGTAGTAATAAGAGAAGGTGTATTGTTCATAGTAGCCACACTGCTAAGATAAATAAGTCATTTATGAATAGAGTAGAAATACTCACAGACGCTGCAGGGCCAGCAAAGGCCAGGCTGAGCAACATGAGAAGAGGAATAAGTTCGTCTCCCGTTTCCACATAGGGCATGCTCAGTGTGCGGTCATGGCAACGGAACCCTACTTTAGCTGGCTGCAAAACATCTGTCAGCTCCAGGAAGTAAAGAGAGATCATGGAGGACGCAACTATTGGCAGCTGAGGGAGAGAACGGGAGCGGTCGGGTTATGGGAAAGGTGGCACAAGAGGATTACGGCAGGAGGAATCAGTCATCGTTTACTGTTTAGATACGCTCATGAATTATTCACATAAACAGCATTAGGCTTGAGTGGCCCCAAAACGTATATGGGCACTTACACCACAACTAAAAATGTTGAAAATTCATTGCACAATTAGATATTATAATGTTGCATATATTTTACAGTGAAATATAAGAACACACCTCCACAAAATAGAAGCATGGCAGCAATGTAAAGCTGTCTTTGGGAGGTTTTTTCTTAGGCTTGTCTTTCGGAGACATCATCTTGGGGTTTGGCCGAGTAAAATCTGAAAGCAGATACAGTCAGGACAGAATTATTCCAAATGCTTGATATTAACTGTTGATAAAAATAAGATACACATAATTAATTTAAATAGAAAAGACTCTGTTTTTATATGCTTGTGGCATTAAATATTCTGCTACCGTTAGTGATTTGACTCAACCTAAAATAAGTAATAAGTTTGTAAGCTGCATTAGTAAGTATGCAAATATTCAGTGCAGATGCAGATGAATGAACACACACACATGCTACATTCAGGGAGTGTGAAATTATTACACTCATTAAAGGTTCATTAAGGTTAAAGTTATACGTCTACATCTGTATCACTACCACAGTGAAGTTTATATCACACAATATTACAAACAAAACCCAAGTTACTATATAATGTGTAATTGTAACTGTAAACACAAAAATAAGTCTGTTTGCAATAGAATGAATTTATCATGAGGCAAACCAAAAATACACAGTATTTAGTGATGCATAAAAGTCTTTTTTCAATTAGGGTCATGATTTTTCAAAGGCTTATATACATATACACATAAAGAAAGATTCATTATCCTTTAGGACTAAATATAAGGAAGAAAACCTTGAAGTTACACAGAGCTTTGTGTTCTATTTAAGTTGTCCTCAAACAAAAAGATATAAAAAGGATAAAAAGGATGTGATGTTGCTTCGTAAACAGAACTTTTCTTCAAAACGCTAATCTAAAAATATTGGGATTTAATGGTTTTGAATGATATTATATTATTCTGAAAGTATTTGCAAAGTGCATAGCTATACAAAATGAGGATTCAATACTGATCCCAAGTTTCAGATTTTAAAAAATGCAGCAACTGTAAATGTTCATCAGTGATCTGGGCTGTCAGATTTGCACAGAACTTTTGTAGTTTTTAGAATTTTGTATTGACTCATCATGCAATCGTCTGTCTCTCCCTAAGCAGACAGCTAATAAAAGTTGGGTGACACATTGTGACCATATCCGTTTCTACGCCTCACACTGCACAAACAAAGCAGGGGAGAGGGAACTATTTATCCTGCACAACTTTGTCTCTCTGGAGAGGGAGGGGGATACGAGAGAGCTGGGAATGAACAGACTCAAGTCTGTGCTGTCAAGGAGTCTATTGGCTGGCAAATAAAGAGAGCAATAAAGCAGCAATCAGGTCTGTCTGTGAACCTCTTCAGCAATATGTCAGAGCTGGTGGGAAGTTAGTGCTGAATATATTTGCCTAAAGTGAGGACAGAATAGGACAGGTCACTCAACCCACTGAAGTGATCGACTTTCCAGTGTTTTGTTAACAAAAAGTGTTTGAAAAGAACTTGGAAGAGAGTTTAAGGCCCATGCCCAGATCTAAGACGATGCAAAATGCTTTTCTGTTTGTAGTAAAATTATTAATAAAGTGACACCAGTGAGGTATGTAATGTGAACAAGATTCATCACACATCCAAATCGATTTCACTTTTGAATCACTGTAAGATCCAGATCTGGGGTCAGACTTGTGATCTACTGTACCAGCTGCGCTGTCCACTACATAGTACTGAAACTACTGAGTGTGAGACTCAGCAGTGCTTTCACACTGAAATAACGGTGATGTGATACAGCTGTTTATTCTAATGATGAAGAGGGTCATACATTCTATTTATGTTCTGCGCATTTAACACTGGATAGTTTTACTCTTTGTCATGTAGCAAATATTGCAACGTAATAAATGTAGAAAATCTTTTATAGCAAAAGATGTCAATTTTTGAGCTTTTCAAAATGTCCTCACGGTCAGGAATTTAACACTACACACCTCTCCTGAAACAGTAAGGAGGTTTTTTGTATGTTGCACAGATTTAAGCTCCAATGCTTAAAATACTTTTTTAATTTTAGGTGTATTTATGGGGAAACGTATATGCACAGCGCTCTAAAATCTCGATTCAAAGCGTTCAGCTTTATTTCTTTTGAGGTTTCCCAAGAACAGACAGCCAGCATACAGACGCATCTCACCTCTTTCTCGCTGATGTTGAAAATTCATCGACTCCCTTCGACCCCGTCTCCGTCTCTTCGCTCGTCTGTGGTGCTCCAGCTTTCCTCGATGGGGCTTAATCCATTTCACGCTTTAACAATATATCTGTGTGTTCACTTCCCTCTTGCCCGCTGAAGGTAAGTGAACAGATGAAAGTATGAATGGAACCGGGCGCTCCGCTCAGATTTCTAACAAAGTCTCAAAAGTGGATGTAATTTCCTCTCGATCGTGACACTTTTTCGTGGAAATCTCAAATGCAGACGTCTTGAACGAGCCGATAGTAAATGAAACAGGAATGCAGTCACCGTGTAGGGCACCGTGAACACAAAAGGCTATTGGGAAAGGGGGGTTTCTTAAGGGAGGGGACAGTGGAAATGAGGAAAGAGGCGGTTCACTTTTTAGCACGAACATACTCGCATACAGCTCTATTAATCCTCGCTTATTTTCATTCATTCATTGCAACCTATAATATGCAACAACAGACATGCAGGCAGGCGAGAGATTGTACGCATGGCTGGTTGGAAGTTCCGATCATCACCGCAAGGGTTCAAACGGTCCCCTTTGTGCATGTGGATCGTGGGCTCCATCATACTTGCATTGAATGTCGCCTATACATTTAAATTTAGGGATATCCTTAAAAGAGAAAATGGATCTTTGAATAGGATCTTTATGTGCATGGGGTGGGGCTGTTTTCGAGCATGCGATGCGCCCCTTTGTGTCTAGGTATGTTTCGAGTAAACGCGGACAGCAGCACATGGCGATGCACGCCTCCAGTGAGAAAATGTCACCGCGTCATCTCAGACGCACGCACGCGCCGCGCTGTTTCTCGCATGAGTGAACGGCATCCTCGTAGGATCCAGGCTGAACATGCGTGATCTGTTCAAGATCAGCTTGTATTTTCTACACCACTGATGTCCATTTGTTAAACATTTTACGATTTCATTTCCAGACAAATATAGTACATTTAAAATTACAATATGATGCAAAGTACAATATTATAAAAACAGCAAAAAAGCCAGGGCAGAAGGATTGAATAAAGAAAAATGAACGTGTTAAATAATAATATACAATAGCAATATTAATAATAAAAGATTAGCTAATAGTTAGTGTATTTATATTTTTGTACCACCTTTTCACTGACTTGGAAACTAAATACAAATGCAAAATCTCAGTGTTTTTTCATACAGCACACACTGCTGCAAATGTCGCATACCAGAAGTAAAACAAGGACAAAAAATAAAACCAGCTCCTCCTATTTTACCCCTCTCCCACACTAGAAGAATAGGGGGTCTCTTCTAGGCAATAGGCTTACTGCTGGTTTCCCAGGAGACTGTATTAGGCCTCTTGGGCAGTCCTCCTATACCTCAGGATTGGACTCAGCTGCAGGAGTTAATAAAACCATCACTCAGCCATTCAGCCTCAATTCTTATGTCCTCTCTGGCCAATTAGTCGTACACCCTACGAGGCTCAACTGCCTTCAAAACCTGTTTCACGCTCTCATCATTTTCATACACACTCATTACAGACTCAAAATGGAGGATCAGGTGTTGCTAGACCTTGCGGTTTTGTCCACTTTCACCTTGTCACAGCATTCAGCTCTATTTAAGAGCCTCTTCCTAAAACAATCTTCCACGGATCAATCTCGATTAAATGCTTTGGGAATTCATTTATATAGTGGCAACTGACCCAATAATTTAATACAAATTTGCTGGTGTGGTTTTCCAAAGTCTGTTTTCAAGGCATTAAGACTGAATGATTGTATCATGATTGATTTTTGCCTAGCTTGCATGTCAAAACAACCAGCAACATCTCATTCAACCACCTAATTTAAAGAAATTACAAGTGTGATTGAATTTTGTTAAAAACAAAATGCATGTACAATAGTCGGTAAAATATTACTGCCATAATAAGAATTAACAGGTAGTACATTAATCTGTTTTTGTCTCATTTGATTCTTTACACGAAATCATAACGTGCAGAAATGGCATTTACAATTTATTTAGACAAAATCTAGCCTGTTTTGTGTTACACTAATTTAAAACTGCTCAAGAGACCTCTTGTGGTGTAAGCCTGTATTAACAGCAGTTGGCCTTGTGCAGAATCTTGTTTAGCAAATTTGATCTTTTTTTGCTTTTACCAAATGCAGGAACCAATGAGGAACCAATACAAACATTTCATTAGCATTTCAAACAGTTCTAACAACAGCATGCAGAGGAAATAAGTTCAAAAATGTAAAATGACATGCAATGCCAAATTAGTTCTTAATTTTCACTTTTTCGTTGTTGCTAAAAGTCAATCAAGTGATTTTTAAAAATACAAAATGTGAGCATGCCAGCTTATTTTGCAATTATAAAAATCAAAGAACCCACTAAATTAAAAGAACACAGAGAAGTTTTAAAGTTACGACACCAGGACATTGAAACCTTCAGGTATACTGTATGCCACTGAAAAAATTCTGTGAGATTAATCAATCAGTTTTTGAATGTTAATAAATGTCAGGCCATATTTAGGTCCACTTACGTGAACTATCCAGGAAGCAAACAACAGTAACAGTACTTTATGATTTCAGAAGTAAGTCCAGGACACTTGTGTCTTCAGGCATTTCCTGAAGGTAGAGAGGGAGTGAGAACCAAACCATCACTGATTTACAGTGACAGGGAAAGTTCAGAAAAGTGATTTCTGAGTGACATTGACACAGTCATCTTTGCAGCCTGCCTAGCGATTCAGTGTTGGGTTAAGTAGGAAACGGTGTTCAGTCAAGCCATAAAGATATTTTTAGAGATGTTAGAGAAGTTTAGAACCATGAGGTACAAATACTGTACATATATTTCTGTCTTTACACTGAATAGTGACTGACAAGATGCACCATGACAGTGACATAGTTACTCTGAACCAGCGGAACCAAAGCCTAACTAAAACTGGTAACTAAAACTGGTAAACGTGTCTAAAACTGTAATATTTGATTTGCTGTATTGCAAGCACAGACATTTCAATCACAAAAATTTGCTTTTCAATTCCCCTGCATTATTTACACTACAGTTCAAAAGTTTTGAAAAACTTCACTGAACTTTTACAAGTAGAAATAGTTCTGATGTTAGGGACAGGACCATAGCATGAATTACTTTCGAGTTCACTTGAGTTCTCCTGTCCTTTCACTGCACAAAAGGACCTGAGTTACCTGCTTCAGCTAAAGTATCTATCAAGCTTTAGTGGTACAGACTCATTAGAGGTCTATAACCACAACCAGGCTCAAAATTTAAGACAAGATTATCAAAATTCAAGGCTCATTCCTTCCCCTGCCAGATCTGCATATGCTTGCTGTTAAAAGCAAAGCAGAAAACATTACAGATAAAGCTCAATTTATATAAAACAAAACTAATAACACATACAAAAACATAGTAAATTAAACACCAACTAACGTAAAGAGACCATCTTTCTGTTAAGGGTAGTACATTGAGCTTTAAGCTAGCAACACGTGAACTGCTAAAAACAGACACAGATTTTTTCAGTGTTTTCTGTGGTGTGGAACTCATGGTGACATATGGCAGCTCTGGCTCAAGCCTTGTTGTGTAAACTTTAGCAGCAGGGTTGCATTATAGCTAGAGGCTGTGATATAATATGATAGCACGGATGACACTCATGATAACATGATAACAATGGTTTACGATTCATGCCCTGCTTTGAAAGATCAAAGCATGATTTAGGATTAAACACTGATGCATCTCAGCGTTTATTGGTTTAATGGTTATTTAACTTGATAAAAAATATAGTTTAGATGTGCATTTGCAATTAGAAGCCATGTTTCATTAATATACATTACATGTATATTATTGCTTAAATAATAACTGAATATAAGTTTATCAATAAATTACAAAACAAAGAAGTCCCACACTAGCAAGTCTGACCAACTGACAGCAATAAAAGCTAAATGTGCAGCCCTATACCTGCATAACAGCACTGTGAGACTATTTGAGATGGATATCATATCCTATTTGAATTCAATTTATGGAATGTGCAAATATCAGCCTGGCAGAAGTCTTTTTGGGAACAGCAATGTCTCTAGTGGAGCATCCGTGTTCCCACCTTTTTCCCATCTCACCTTTCCATCTCACTCATCTCTAAATGTTATAAAACTCCAACAGAAAACCTGTTCCTGTTTCTTCTAAAAGAGAATTTAGACTTTAAGTTCCACAAAGAAAATATGTTTTTTGATCAGGAAAGACTGTAATTTTGAGAGAGTTAGTTTACGTAGACTCAAACAAAGTCTGTAGCCAGAAACATGCACAAGCTTCAGGACAATCAAGGCTAGTAGACGTAGACGAAACTCGCAACAAAACTTCCCGCTGACTATTTTGTCAAACACTAAATGGGCAGCCAAGCATGCGCTCTCTCCGAAAGAAAAACAACTCAACATAATGAGGCCATTGCTCATCAGTCTCCCGGTGGGAGATGGAGCTCGTCTATCAGTCTGACGTTCTCCTCAGCCCCCTGACAGCCTCCCTCACACGGTTTGATCTCAGAAACTTTCTCTGATGTCTGAAATTGAACACTACCATCTTACAACAGTTTGACAGCTACAGCCAACACAACAAGGCAATGTTAACCTACCTTAACCTACATTGATTCATATTTACTGAAGAAATAAAACAACTAACGCTACAATAACTAGCAGAAATTAATTAAATTGAGTGACCTTATGGAAGGCTTTTACAGCTAAAAATGTTTACTTAAATGAAATGACTTCATTAATAAATGTTTGTTCAAAAACGCATTTATTAATTATAGTAAATGCATGGAGTAACCATTCAGACTTTATAATATTTAGATTATACAGTGTAATAGAATAGGGCCTATTACCATCTGAGGGTCAAACATCTGTAACCTTATCACCATTAAAACACACAAGCAAACATCAAAAGTTTAAATTTGGTCCGTTGTTGTTTATCCCACTAAATAATCCCATTAAATTATTTACAAAAAAGAAGCTACTTTAATCTGCACATCTGTAGCTGTTGATACTCACCTTGGCCAGCACTGAATAGAGTATTAACAGTCTGTTTTCTGTCCACTTCTCTCCAGCTTAAACCACACATACACAAACACAATACAGGTGAACGAATGCTTTCTCTCTTGAGCTGGAAGACAGCAAGACTTCAGGATTACAAGACGAACCTCCATCACGTAAAATTCCATCCATCTCCAAAACCCCAGCGGTCAATAAGAGAGAAGAAAGCTGAATACAGGGCCACACAAATCCTCAGATGAGAGAATGTCCTTTATCCCCTATGTTCACTGCTCCAGTCACATACATCACCTTTCTCTGTTGATGTCTTTGGTCAGGGTGTTGGTGGTGGAAATGTTGGAGGAGGCCGACTGCTCGGCAGGATTAGAGACAGAGACTGTTTGGGACTGGCTGAGCCTTTGTCTAACCAGATTGCGCTGGAGTTCTGCTCTCCTGGCCAGGGCAGCTCGGAGCTGACCACGAAACTCCTCAATCCTTCCTTGCAGCTCCCTCAGTTCCTCTTCCCATGGCGTGGAGCCTCCTGGGCAGGCCGGAGGTGAGAGCACTAGGCTAAGACTGAGATTGGGGCCACCGTTGGAACACAGCTGGGTAGGTGGACTTCCCACCAGCCCTCTCCTGCCCCTCTCAGGGCCAGGGGGCGGAGCTTGCAGTTGATAGCTGTTGAGCGTCTCCAGGTTGAAGTGGACATGCTTGTTGTGATCTTTTACCTCCCGGGAGGCCTTTGCACTCTGATTGTTCCACTTGGTGGAGGAAGTGGAGGAGGTGGAAGGCTGAGGAGAAGATGAGGAGGTGGGGGCAGCTGGCGGCAGGCGGTGTAGGTTACAGTTCTCTGACAGACACAAGGTGGAACTGAGAAAAAGACAAAACACCGATCAGTCTTACAAGATGCAGGGACACAACACTTCACTAACACAATCAATGTGAACACAGAGCTTAATGCACCAAATGCAACAGTATCCACTCAGCTCTTTTCTACTGATATTGATCTTCTTTTGTTTTGCAGTTTCTTTTCTCAGCTTTTTAAAACACAAATAACACTTACTGCACATGTTAGTTCAAAACACAAAGACAAAAAAACTGAACACACATATAAATGCTAATGTGCAGCCAGCTTGTAGTTATAACAAAACATACCCTGACTGAGAGTCTTGTATCACCCTGAAAGGGTTTATTGAGTAATAATGATCAGCTGACTGTACATTAACCTGCTAATTACATCATAGATTTCCTGCTTTCCTGTTGTTCCAAAGAAGTAACGGATATGAAATGATTCTCTGAATTGATTATTTTTATAGAAGAAAACAAAAGCACAGCTATGTGGGAAAACTATTGCCAATGTTCATTTATCTGTTTAATGGTCATTATACAAAAAAAATTGATTACATAATGCTGGAATTAACCAAACAGCATCAAGTCTTTCAGACAGGTGAGGAATAAATTTTGATAATTATATAAATATAAGCTTCAATAAGAAGAAACAGAACATTTATTGCATTATAAGAAAGCGTGGAATCAATCTGTTGACTAGTTTATCTAATAATAATTATAACCACCTTACCATCTGTTTGTGCTCTCAGCCTCTGATTTCCCATCACTTTCACAACCCATATTTAACGCACGATGGATTTTCTGTAGTAATAACAATAAAAGGTTAAAAAAAACATATTCAATGCAGCACACGTATAATACAGAACATTTCAGTCCAGGGAACCCACAGCAATCCTGTTAAGACAAATTATCAGATGTGTCATATTACAAAGACATACAAATGTGCAGTGTTGTGGGTTCCCAGGATCACAGTTTAAAACCACTACAGTAAAACATTACCCACAAATACCAAATATTATTGTGCTTTCAATTTTTAGCCACTAGAGGGTGCAGATGTCCATATATTCCGTCTTACCTTGACTAAGAGTCACATTAGCAAAATATGTTTTCAGTAAATACTCATAACAATGCTTATACTGTAAGTATTAGCAATTTTGTTTGCACATGCTTTCATTTTTACACTTTTATTTACTGTAATCAGCATTGTGTTCATACATTCATATTGCACACAGCATGTGTGTTTTACAGGTTATTAAAGCTTACCGTTTTTCATTAATTAGCATGAATAAGCACAAGCTCACCTGACTGGTGTGAAGCCAGTACTTGAACCTCTGCTGGTGTCGCAGGTGAGGCAGGATGAACCTGAAGAAAGCGTGTTCTCCCAGCAGAGTGAGTAAAGCCCCTGCCACCCCCACACACAGCAGCACAAACAGCCCTGAGAAATGCTGGATCCCCATCTGCAGTGTCTTCCAACACACACGAGGACAAACAAAAACACACACACACACACACACACACACACAAACACACACACCAGATGATCTCTGTCAATAAATGGCAACTCTACTGCCTAGTGCATCTTCACCACAGTACATTTTTAGGCTTTTGTTGCTGAGCATGACCCAGTAAAATATTTGGTCATAGATGCTTTTTTTGTCAATATAAGGGTGCAGTTTTTTTCATTAACAGCCATTTCAAAGCTGCCGTGTGTTTTGAAAAAAAAATGCACGCAACATAAATCAACGGTGCTCGTAGGAGTGTGAAATAGAGCAATATTTTTGCCTGTCTCTTACTTCTGACATCACAGCATGTTGAAGGGTTCGGGGCTGTGTGTGTCGTTGTGGTGCCATCAGCCAATCGGTGCTGTTAACTCTGGATTAATACGTCACATGTCGTTTATGGCTCGGTGATTGGTTAAAACAATATTTTGAGAGTTGAGTGCCTATGAACTAATATTCAGCATGCCGATCGCACACTTCCGGGGCTGCATGAGGCAACTCAGTAACTCCCATTCCAGATGAAAAGGAATGCTAACGGGTGGCTTTTTCCAGGTATTCCTTTTTGTGCCTGACCTATCGTTATTTTCCCCTTGGGCACTGGATGCACCAACATCCACAGGAAGAATTCTTTATTCCTCTGCAACAGCTTTGATCTGGGAGAAGGATTCCCGCTGACCAGAACTAAGTTTTTTAAAGTATGCACATTTTAAATGAAATAAAGTCATGCTGACTTGGTGTGGTTGAAAAAGAAAAACATTTTGCTCTCTGGCAGAAAATAAGACACTAATAAGCACATCTAAGTGGACAAAGGGCTTCCGATGCCCTCTGACCTTTGGTCATCTTACATACGTTACATATTAACACTGCAGTACCACGTCAAACTTCAGTAAGGTCACTTGCAGTCTTTCCCTGTGACTTTATTCATTTTTTAGGATTTGTTACAGCCCTTTATCATGAAGTTATTTTCTTGGAGAGAGTTATAGTGGCAAAAAGCAAATGCAATTTTTGCAAATGCAGCTCGGGCTGACCTTAGCTGGCCGGATGAAGCTACACTGCAGTGTGTGATAGCTAATTCCAATGGCACTACTGAGAAGTGTGCTGTGAAGAGCAAACTGTGCATGCAAAACCGTTTAATTAAGTTTGTAGTTACATCCTATTCTGGGAAATCACGTGTAATTAAGACATATACAAAAGGTGTTTACTGTTCTAACTGGAGAATGTTTGCAGAGGGGAAAGCCCTTATATGGAGATGATGTGGGCGTGTATTATGCTAATAACTAACTGCAGGCACAAGCTCCCTCATTTTAAGGTACTCTTGTGGACAAACAATATTTATGTAACTTAGACTCTATATACTTATATGGACTATATGGAGTATATGGACATATACCCCACTGGTATAAAAACACAAGGAGCTCTGCAGCTGTGAACAACAAGTATTATTTAGATACAAATGCTGCCATTTTGTTTATTCATGATTTATTTATGCATTTATTTCGAGAGTATGCCAGATGCAGTGCTTAATGTTGCTTTAAATTTCCCATCTCTCTCTGCCATATCTGTGTGTTTGGCTATGAACCAGGAAGCTGTTTGAAAAAAAATCTGACTAATTTAATTAAGACAGAATAACACTGAGAAGATAAAATGCTGCCGTTTGCATCTAAAACCGCTTCTATGAACAGTGCTGGAATAAACATTTATTAAAAGCAGGCAACCGGCTGCAGGGACTTCACAGTGGATCCTGCCCGCTAGTTTGCAGAATTTATTGCCCAGCGAAGAAGTGGTTTTACAGCATGCTGTCTGTGGTGACAGGACAGCTTGGCTCCAGAGCAGAAAGCGAGAACGAGAGAAAGAAAGAGAGAGGAAGAGAGAGACAGAGTGAGCGAGTGAGTTAAGACACCGAGATGAGTTCCAGCTGGCACACAGGTCGAAAACAAATGTCATTGCTTCTACTCATGAAATCCCCCATTCATAACGACAGCTAGGTAATGAAGCCAGACTGCCCAAGACAATGTCTTACAAGTGCTACAGCTCCTGTGAGGTTATTGACTGACGCTCCATTGATGGAGCGAGTTGGCGACTGCTACTCGGAACCTCAGGTGTGTGGGGCGGTACGGCTGACACAGAACCCTCCGGAATGAAAATGGATTGTGAAGACACTGCATCCCTCTGACAGAATAGCTATTAAACTGCAGGAGACAGTTATTCCTAACAGAAAAAAAGTCTCCGTGCCTGTCTGACAGTAAGAAAACTTGGTCAAGGGCAGAATGCACGAGTGTACACAGACAAACACAATTTCCTTTGATGGCTCACCTCTGTCACAGCAAAAACCCTCTTTCCGCAGGGAACCACTTTGTACCACTTGTCGTGTAGCATGTCCATGTAGCCGTCGGATTTGTAGCGGCTCACGTATTCAGACACGTTCCGGGTGAGGGGGGAGTTCTGGGGCAGCCCGATCCCATAACCTGAGAGCACAAGGTGAACAAGGTCAGGTGGCTTTGAATCCTGAAGGCACTCTCTTGGCATACAATGTGAGCTGGTGATTGCTTTGAGACTGCCCAGGTAGCACAGGTTCCCTGAAATGTCATATTTTATGTTTTAATTATCTCTTACTATTCCTAGAACAATAAAATAGCAATAAAAATTTAATAAAATAAAAAAAGAATAATAAAAAGGAAAAATCACAGCGCTGTGATGCTGGCTGTTCAATGAATGTTTTGTGCTTGAATCCACATGAATATGTACTTAAGATTGCACAGCCAAGACTCATTGGAGACTTGTACTCAAACTCATTGGAGCAAGACGGTCTATGGTAGATGCTGTTACCATTGATTTTAACTGAGCAAAGATCGATGTTCTGTGAACTCCAGACTCTACCCACATCATTCTGAGTGCTGCCTGGCTTCACATATCTTAAA
>JAZGTK010012647.1:0-14803 GCA_036877625.1 Ambastaia sidthimunki | reverse complement strand
ATTTAAAACAAAGTGCCTTTAAACTTCATGGTACATGAGATATGTAATCAATTTACACGTGGTGGCAAAAAATGTTTTACACTGCAAACAAATTCTAATGAGACGCAAGGCTGTATCATCACTACAAAACACACAACATATTTAAAATTTGCCATTCGTGTTCCACACCTCAACAACAACACACACCTCATGGTCCCTCTGAACATCCACCAAACCAGCTAACAATTACGTTTTAGAAATAGTTTCCATTAAATAACAAAAATTAAAAAAAAATATTTTGAATGCTCTAAGAAAGTTTAAAACATCTAGTTTTTAGACATTGTATTAATGTTACTGCTTGGTTTTAAGAACATTATTCAAACTTTTTTTAAATTCTGTACCATTTTTTTTAAACATTTCACTAAGAAATGAAAAACATTTTTGATATATGTGATATATAACATTCTACCAACATAACTGCAAGAACATTTTTGATATCTTTGAGAGAACCTTTAGAGAACATTAGCCAAAATTCTAAGAATGTACCATGTTAACTGAGCTACAGCATGCTTTGCCTGAGCAGTAGACCCTGCATACATTTCTCCTGAAAAAGCACCAGATTGAGTCACCACGTTTAATTCCCAGCATGCCAAGGGGCGTAAGAGGCTAATTAAGTAAACCGGTGGTAGAGAGGGTCTAGCTGCCTGCTCCAGATCTTAAACACTAGAGGGTTTTGGCCCTTCAGGCCTGCTCAAATTGAGCTAAAATTTGCTAAATGAGAGGGGTTCATATTTCCGCGGGGTTGAGCCGTAAGGTCCTGATGAGACGTCCTCTCAGTTCTCAGTCTAGCACCTCATCAAAACTAAAGTGAACTTTCAGAGAAAGTTCTCGGCCTAGTCAGACTCCGCTTTGGAAAGAATTTCATTAAGGATGAGCAAGCAGGCCAAAGATCCACAGACTGCAAGCACCTTGTGTGCAATATTTTAGAGGCTTTTACAATGTGATTATCTGCAAAGACTAAATGGGGACGTGCTTATATGGGCCCTGACGATATAAGGAACAACACATTCTTTTTGCGCAAGAACAGATAATTGCTAAAACGTTACCGCAGCTCATTTTATGCTCTTGTTTTAGCACCCAAAAACTTGAAGCATCTCTGCATCATTCCCGTTTGAAGAGCCCTTTGTGCAAAATAAAGACACTGTTTAATTCGATGGAGCCGGAGAGGTGGCACATTAAGGTCGTTTACTAACTTAGCTTCAAAGTAATAACAAAATAGCTTAATGCAATACGAGTGGATTGCTCGGATTAAAGAATTAAATTTGTTACGTGGTCCCATGATGTTATACAGGGACATTCAGCAAAAAAGGGGCTGTTTTTAGCATCTCCATCCTTCAAGCAGTAACTCTGTCATCTCAAAAACCTTCACGTGAGCTCTGTTCCAAATGGGAAATTAACAATATAATAACCATCACGCAAATGCATTAAAATCCCATAAACAGAAAGGACTACAAAGACTCAAACCTCAATCGAAAACTAAATTCCAACCCATTTCACATTTCACTACTCCAACCAAAATAATGGAGTCACATTCTGTGTTGAAATGAAGTCAACTGGAGATTTATTCATTTGGATGTTCTTAGTGTTTCTGGCCCTCAGGAGTGGGTGATACTGCTCTGTGGCATTGCATACGATGCTTACAGGTGCGATGTGTTATCAGAAATGACTGTAAGTGTGACGATGTGCCCCGGTGCCTCTTAACTTGAGTTAAATCAAGGCTGGGGTGACACTGCTGGACTCTTCTGAGCTGGAACTAAGAGATCAATAGCTGTACCTGAAGATTCGTGAGTGAGAGAATGACATTATACACACACACACACACACAGTCAGGCCATCTGTGTGTGTGTGTGCAGAAGGCTTGAGGTTGTGTGTAAGCATGTATGCTGCTAAAGGTCATGTTGCTAAACCAAATCTTGTTCGAACATCATTAGTTCAACATATGCATCATAATTTGAACATATGCATCTAAATATTTGTGTTTAGATTTTGTTTATTTAAAAAACAAAACACATCAGGTTGGGAATTAAACCCAACTATTATACTATCAACTAAACTATTGAAACTACTGTATCATTAAAATATCTTACACTTACACAATGAGCAACATAATGAGGTTATATCTGTTCTCAACAAGAACAATAAATGAGTAGCAGCCTCCACCGGTGACTGCTCAGAAAACAAAATGGTGGATGACACTCACGGCAGTTTATATCTAGAAGACCTCTTCAGAAGGGTGGGGCAGCTTTTTAACATTAGCTAAGCTAACAATTTAAAACCTCTGCTTGTATTATTAAACAGTTTTCTAGTATTTTCACACCCAAGCTCATCAGAAAAATACTTTATTAAATGCTCTCACACAGGGGGTTTATGCTTGTGTGTCTGCAGCGATCAAAGCACCTTGCCACATCGCTTTCTCACATTTGACTCCGATTCCTCCTGGCAAAGTGATTCAATTAAATCATACACACTTACACACACACATGCACACACTCAATGGAGAGACAGAGAAGAGAGCAGCAATAAAGGTGGTTTTACTGGTGTGTGGATTCTAGTGTTTTAAACCCAACAGTCTCTTTCCATTTAAACCTGTAATTCCCTAAACATGTCTGAAATGGATGTATTGTACAGTCATACATTTGCATGTCTGCTACAAAAGAAACGTGCTTGAAGATTTCCCTAGCTAACAATAAAACATTCTCAAAATGTTGACAAACGTTCTCTGAAAGTTCTCTCAAAGTTATCCAATACCGTTCCAGCAGTAATGTTAACAGACTAGACATGTTGAACTATCCTAGAACATTCAATATAACATTTGTAATGTTAAAATTGTTTATTAACGTAATTGGTATTTGATTGTGTAATTGTTATTTAATGGAAATGTTAGGGAAATGTTTTTATAACCTACATTTTTAGCTGGGTCTGTGTTTTGTGCTCACCTTCTCTCTAAATCTTTCTCTCTCGTTCTTTTTCAAGCGATTGATTTTTGAGCCCATTCCCACCAAGCAGTGCAACACTGATTCTGAAGCAGTTGGATTGTGGGAAATATTTATCCTTATTGATCCAGGAGGCTGATGAGTCTGTTATGAACGCTGCAGTTCAAACAGTTTGGGTCCCACAAACATCTCTAAATATCAATCAGCTACGGGTGGACCGAGAACCAATAACCAGATTGTTTGTGAATGCCAAGAAGACTGAACCAGCCAGAAAAACACCGTATTGGACCTCTCAGCGAGTGGATTTCTGAATCATGATGGAACAGAATTGACTCAGTGGACAAACATGTAGGATGCATGTTTTCTTGCAAGTTTTTCTCTGTTGCACAACATTAAGAAATGGAGTTGAAAAACCAGAGGGAGAGACAGAACATTAGCTGCTAGGTGACAACATCTTCCTTGCATAGTTGAGAGACTGGAGGGCCCTGTACTGGCTGGAAGCATTGCAAGAGGGAGAGCTGATAATTCCGTCTGCTATCATGCTATTAAAAATTCAACACCTACAGGATATTTTCTGCATCAAACTTTCATGCCATCAGGTTGTCTCAACAGCGCTGGCTTCACACACCGTAACGATGATAAAACTGATGAAAAAAGCTCATCTTGCAGTGGGCTGCCTCTGATAAAGAAGCACATCACAGTGTGCTACTGACAGACAGGTTACAGTAGGCAGCAGCAAGCTGAGTGAGAATGCATGAAGATTTAAGGAGGCTCATCTTGTACTTTGGTAACATGCCTCCACAATGGAGAAAAACCAAGGGAGACCTTAAGAGAAAGAACCTATTGGAGTAATACAATCTGTTTCTTTGTGGTTTCTTCTACACACACACACACACACACACACACACACAAAGATTGATTTATGATGTCTGACTTTTAGCTGTTATACTTATTTAGCTGTTAAATCTGGGCAGTTGATCATCTCTCAGTAATAAAACTATCGTCAAGTTCTTGTATGTGCAAAACCCATCTAACAGAAACATTCTCTGGCTAACATTAAACACTAGAGGAATGCTGGCTAACATTCCCTAAAGGGTCTCTCAAAGATATCAAAAGTGTTCTTGCAGTAATGTTAGTAGTATGTTTTTTAAATGCTATATATCATATTAAAAACATCATTTTAGATTACAGAATGTATTCTTAATGTTACAGAATTAAAAGTTTAAATAACGTTTTTTTAACCAAGCAATAACATTAATTTGTCCAAAAAACAAAATAGCATAACGTTTTTATTATTTAATGGAAATATTAGGGACATTTCCAGTTGTTGCAACCTAAAATCGTTAGCTGGGAAGCAAAGTCATATGGAAATCTGTCCCATCGCCTGCACCCTGCGCCACAGCAGCATAATAAACAACATCAACAAGCACCTGATGAATTTTGCAGAGCACAGCGTTCAAAAGCTAAGCCAGTGAAAAGTGACTTCAGCAGGAACGCTAGTATGGGAAAGTTCAACATTGCTGCAATTAAGCTAACCTCAATCGAGCATCTACATTTACAGCTTATTGCATAAGCCAACGTGAATTTATCATTGTACAAATGTACTGCTGGTTATTGTGGAACATTTGGTAGCTGTTGAGCAGATATTGCAGAAGTCACAGACTGACCACCAGAAATCAAAGCTGGAAGAAATATTTTGTCTGAAACCATCTTTAAACGACTCTTACGGGAGATCAGCGCAAGCGCACAGCACATCTATCAGAGAGAGAGATGTAGCTTTTATTTTTTATTACGAACTGAATGATTTGACTGTTCATCAATAATAGTGCAGGACTTTAAAGCTGGACGGGATACAAAATAAAAATGAAATAGTAGCCATGAAATGGCTCTAATGCTAACGGCAGACTGTCATTATAAAAAGCAATAGATTTTAACATTGCTGACGCATCACCTGAAAATCTAATAAGAGGTACATTTCCCTCCATACTGTGTGTACAGCGAGTGGGCTGCATGAAGAGACTGGTAATGTGTAAGGCAATTTAATAAGACTTACTCTTCCCTGTAATATTGCACGATCAACACAGTCCACATGGGAGAAAAGTATACACACAGAAAGATGAATGCCCTGACGCTCACGCTCAAGCTGAAACTTTAGTGGAAAAATCTAAAATCTGAGTAATATTAGAATTCATATAGTGTGTAGAAATTGCTTGATGCATAAAGCTCAACAGTAGACATAATGTATCGAAAGAAAATTACTGGGTTATGACAAAAAACCTTTATCATAGCAATCAGCTTCTGTCACAAAACCGTAGTAACTACAAGCAGTTCCTCAACAGCAGTAAAAATTATATTTAAATTATATATATAAAAAAATTATATATTATATATATTATNTATATACAGTATATATATATATATATATACAGTATATATATACTGTGTATATATATATATATATATATATACACACTACACACACACACACACACAGGGTATATATACACACACACAAAATAATTAAGCACATACTATATAGCAAATAAATTGTAATCTTAGCAAAGGGCTTTGTTAGGCACAATGTGAAGCAGAACTGAAGTACCTTATTGTTCTTGTAAAACAGCCACTGAATAATAAAACATTAAGGGCACAAATTATTTCATTAAACCATTATTCTATTAAGCGAATTCATTAAGTGCTACCCTTTCACCACAAGATATAGTCCCTGACATAACTGAACGTTGCTATGCAACAAAAATATGATGAACAGGTGTTTTGAATCATACATTTATGCATTTGGCAGATTCTTTTGTCCCTAAGGGACTTACAGTGCATTCAAGATATACATTTAATCAGTATGTGGATTCCCTGGCTGGGATTGAACCCATAACTTTGACGTTAAAAGCGTTATGCGCTGTGCTTTAAGCTACAGGACTTGTACAGTAGCTGTTTTTGTAATGTAAATGTGTGCATGGCTAGAATGCTGCATTGACCAATCAGCTCCATTTTAAACGGTGGCACAACACATATACTGTAATAACTGATGTCACAATGGTGTTTTGGTTGCTATGGCAAATGGAATGAGTAAAGTAGACTTCCACCGTAGTGCCACTGCAGCAGAGCTGTGTGGAGTATATGGTGTTTATACATGACTGCTCAAGCTGTCTCCTGGTCTGTTGCATTCCCTGACATTTACAACACAGCCCAAGCTGCCAGTGTATAATTCACCCTGGGCCATGGAGAGTGTATATTTAGGACAGGCCTATCTCGGTCACCCCCGAAAACATTCTCGCTAAACTCTCTCACACTTGACTGAAAGCTATGTCCAAGCCAGCGTCTAAACATGACCCTTCGCCACCGTGGACCCAGGCCTGCCTGCAGACTGCAGAGCAATGAAAGACTCTTTTCTCACTTCCTTTACAACCTTATGTTCTTGGTTCCTTTGTACCAGGGTCAGCTTTCTTTCGTTCATTTTTTCCTTCATCCGCATTTAAAGGTAGAGTAAGCAATTTCAGAGACGCTAGCAATAGCAACCTAGCGTTAAATGCATAGGGTCCTGCCCTCCATCCAGAGTGATCTCCAAAGCCACGCCTCTTCCAATGGATGTATACAAATACACAGTTTGACAGGCAAGTAGAGCATCATTACATTCAGACAAAATAGCTCAATAATTTTTTTAACTATGTGAAAATAACAAGAGCTCATTTTTGAAAATGTGTTTATTGTGACTCAATTTGCCAGCACAGGTCACAAATGCCTAAACATATTTTATACCACTTTACTTAGTGATTGCTCTCAGGATGTAAAGAGATTTTCAACCAGGATAACAATAAAATGTTTCTGGAAAAGATCGCCCACCTTGACTTTAATAGGTTCACGGATTTGGATATCAACATTGGGCCATGAAGTGTTTTTTATAATGGACCACCGGGGAGCTCATGTGATGGGTGCACCATATCCCACCTAATACAGAAGCACTAAAACCCATTAACTAGAAGGCATTCCGACTTCACACCTGCGTTGCCGTAGCAATGAGAAAGTAATGGCAATGAGACGAATGTCTCGAGAATGCAAATGAGGACAAATACTCCAGCTGAAGGCCCGGAACATATCTTAACGCTATACTCCTCTTAGACATTAGCATTTAATTTTCTTCATCACTTAAGCATGTTCATTATATATATATTTGCTACATAAGAAATGGAGGATAAGACGCTCACTTAATTTGTTCTCCTCCCTCAAGGGCTTGGATAATCCATTGTACCGCATAAAGGGCTTGTATTGTCGTACACTCTGTTCGAGGGGGTGCAAGTGCATTAGTATTATTAAAGAAATGATGAAAAGTGACTCCATCGCCGGCCGATGATGAATCGCTTGGCTGTTTTTCAGAGTCAGATGACACAGGCTGGTGAGAATCCATGTGATGTGGCGGGCTTGACCCCTAACATGCGGACGAAACAAGAAATAACAAAACTGAAAAACAAGATTTATGCCTGTTAAAGATTACTTACTGGAAATGTAGAGTGACGCTGTAGCACCTCCACAAACACATAAACTGTAAGTAAGAATGCCTCATTTTCCGCTCTGTGATCTTTCCAGGCAAATAAAATATTAATAGGGCTGGTGTGCAAGTATGTGATCATTATAACAATTTCTCCGCTTGTGGAGAAAAGGAAAATGTTCTCAATTGGAAATGCTGACTTGATGAAAATGAGATACGGGACGCGGAGCGATTAAGACAGCAAACGTGACCTAGAAACCAAGGCCCATAATATTACCCTGTTGTTAAAGAAATAGCCATTTACACTCGCACTACATGCAGAGCTCCATCCGCTAGCACTTACTCTAGGTTATCATTATTTGTTTGATTGTGCTCTTATTCTTTCAAACTCACAGGTTGTTTCTGGCTTCTGTAGGTGTTACTGTAAGTTACTGTAGGTGGTTTTACATAGTGGCTAGCAAAAGCTGCAGGGTTTTTTCATGCATCACTCTCAGGAGGGCTATTTGCTTTCTTTTTTTTTTAAATAGGGGATTTAAAAAAAATTTCACTGCAAAGTACGGTAAAAGTAGGAGACTAAAAGGACTTTATTCTGTATTACTGCACCATTAGCTGAGAAAGCTTTTTCCACTTAGAGTGTCTGAAAGAGGTGTACAGTACAGCAAAGCTAAGCAAGCTATCATTAATATTGGACAAGCTTGAGATTTCCTGCACGCATTAGTGGCGAGATTTATCGACGGCTTTGCGCCACAGATGTGACAGGTGCGCGTAGGTACTTATTCAAGAGACAGCACTCGGAAAATGTTCTGTCAATGTTACTCAGGGGTTGAGGGAATGTTTGCCAAACTTTTCTCTCTGACACGCGTAGGTTTGCGGTAAGCTTTGAGCTTAAAGTCACAGCAAAGCAGGATGCCCTGTCACTCAGAGATGTCTAGCAAAAACACATTTAATATAAAATAATAATAAATAAACATAAATAAATTCACATACCAAAACATGAGACAAAGCTTAATACAACCATTCCAAAAGTGACTGTGAAACACATTTGTATGACAAATATGCAATTAAAAACATGACTTAATGTACAAAACCAGAGTTGGTGTTCACTAAGGGAAGAGCAGATTCTGGTCTGTGGCCTTCCTTGCAGATGATAATGGTACAGAGTTGCTCCATAAATATGCCACATTAGCGCCCGCTTCACATGCCACCTATCAGACACAACACATATAAATCTTTGTCGCCTCACCCTCAAGGACTAAACTAAAGCCGTCCATCATAAAGCACTATCCCACACACACACGCACGCACACACACACGCGCACACATACTTACTTGAAAATGCCATTTTTGTCTTCAGAAATATCTCCCCAGAATTAAATATATTGGAATGTACAAAACTATATTATATTGAATTTTGAATGACAGGGAGAGAAATGTACTTAATTGCAATGTGAAGAAAACAACACTGCCACAAGTTTTGTGTTTTTCCACCATGGTCCATAAAATGAAATAAAGTTTCTCAAATCTAATGAAACAAATAAATAAATACAAACTTCTATAGATGGGTTGCAAACACTGATGATTAATATAATCTGTTTATGAAAAAAAACATACTGTAAATGAATAATGAAACTTATAAAAACTGAAACGTATAACTTATACCAAAAATACCCTTATAAAACAACACAACAAATTCATTCCAATTTAATTTGACTTCCTCCAGTTACATTTTAATTACAATTGTGCATCCTGTTGGCTACCTCAATCTGAAATTAAATTCAGAGTTAGTAAATGAATTGGAATTAAACTGGCATTCTTAATTCTCAATCTGAATCATACACACACATTAAACACTTGGGCTGCCCCAGGCTCACCACTGTCATTTCACCTCTCACTGAATATAATTGATCTGTATGATGGTAAATTAGTTCTCAATCAGGCTTAATATACTTTAATTGTATCACAGCCCTAGAAAAAGATAAATCTGGCAGACATAATATTCATCTAAAGTAGCAGTGGTGTATTTTAATGACTGTCAGGAACATGAGTTTCCTATAGAATCATCATATATATCAAATACATTATATATAAGATATCGTTGTTACTATAAGAGAACGTTATTCAAAATAAGACAACTAATCTATCAAATGACAATGAAAAATATCAATTTGTAGATTGTAGATTTGTAGATATCAATTATTATATAAATATACATATAACTTGTACTTTTCCTTTAAGAATTTAAATGCATGCTTTAAATGTGGTTACTACAATTTCTTACTGTAAACCTATGTGGCTGCCTATATAGATACAAATGAGAAAGCTGGAAAAAAATTTGGCTTTATCCTGGCTTTATTCCTCAAGTCCTGTAAGGAGGTTGTTTTTACCATAACACTGTATGGAACATTTGTCTGAAACTGATTTTTTTTCTGGGAATCAGCATAGGACTTTTAAAAATGCAAATTACATAGCAGACTGCATATCTAAATCTGCATTGCTAATTCAATTTCTTCTTGTTTTTTTATCACACACACAAAAAAAAAAAACTTTCTTTCATCTATGTCTTGCTGATTGTATGGAAAACATGCTGTTTTGTCCTTGAAAACTCCTTGTAGTCTCTTACTTTCTCTAACACTGTGAAATGCTCCCACACTCCCTCTTAATTTAAACTGCAATGCATCTTGGGTATTACATCCAGCTTCGATCAATGATGGCTACAAATATCCCAGCAGCTTCTTTTCCCAGGAAATGACCTGACTGTTCGTAGTGTGTGAGTGAGCAAGTGAGTTTTGTCACAAGAGAGAAAGAGAGCGAGGGAGAAAGAAAGAGAGAGATGGGTGGCAGGGTAATTTCCTTCTATTGTACTATTTCTGTATGGTGACAAACATTTTCCGCAATTCACTTATTAAAATCGAACCGTTTTGGATAAAACTGATACGCCTCCGCTCCACAGAGGAAACAGCTTTAGATAACATTTCATTTCGATCCCCATTAGACATTCTACTAACTTTAAGTAACTTTGCTTAACTACTTGCCAACTATAAGTCATTAGAGTACTAGTTGCATATTAGTAGACTGTCTGCTTTATTGTGATGACCCCAACAGACATTTTACTGACAATAAGTAACTTTGCAAGTACATGTCAACATAATCTACTAACCTTGCTGACATGTAGTTGTAAAGTTAAAGTTGGTAGAATGTCTAAAGTGGACTATTAAAATAAAGTGTAACCCAGCTTTACTGTTACTATGGTTCCCAAATATTCAAACAGCTGACCGCAGGGGTCATTGCTTCATGACCTCATCACACACAGCCACGTGTCAGCAAGGGTAAAGATAACAGAAGTGTAACCCTACAAACCAGCATTCTCTAGCACCAGTGCCCTGTGCTGTCTACAAGCATTCTTCACAGCGCCCCCGGATTCCTCAAAGATACACCCAACACAATTCCCTCCAAAAGTCAATATTTGTCCGGTACTGCAGGTGAATACTTTATAAATTTGCTCTCTCTCCTAAATACCATCCTTTTTGGCTTGTGTCGCAATGGAGAGCATCCCACCTTTATTGTCAGACTGAGGAAGGCCAGCGACTGTCCTCCGCCAACAGGAGAAGCTATTTCTGTCTCAGCTGCTCTCCCGTGCATCTGTCTGCGAGAATATATCAGCGTTGCCCCTCTTTTTATGGAGAGCAAATGAAATGAAATTACTTTCATCTGTAAACTGTTTCCGTCTATGGCTTGCCGTAGTCGGGGGTGAAATTGCATTTCTCTCTCACTCACCCGTTCACTCTCTCTGCCTTTTTTTCTCCGCTCTTTCTCCTCCTCCATCCAGCTGTAATAGTGTTTTGATGGAAGAGCTCCGTGAGAAGGCGCAGATGGGGGACTAAGCATGGCGAGATCATGAATGGAGGATGGTTATTGTTTTTATTGATCTTTATAACGCATGGAGAGCGTGTGATCTCATCACCTTAGCATTAATCATGGCGCGTTATCGATCGCCCCACATTATTGGCTAAAGCACGGGAATCAGGGTTCAAAGGGGATGGAGCAGGTGCGAGCCAATCGTGGCCATTTGGGGGTTGATCACAGGTGTAGCTTGTGACAAAATCAATGGAAATACGGAACATGATTGTCTCTGAGGGCGGAGAGTGGGTGGAAGTCGGTAATTCGTGTGGGTGATTGTATGCCAGAAATTTGATTTACTATAACACTTGTCATGTCATAAACAGATACAGACCACATAAACTCAGGATGGGTTCTTAGTACATTTAAAATTTGATTTCTACCTGTATATTGTACAGAGCACTAATAAACTGCAATATTCTCGTAATCAATATTTTTTTTACTTGGTTTCCAGCAAAACTATCCCAATATCCTATAATTTAAAAATAAATTACAACCGTGTAAGACAATAAGACATTTTCAGGCTTGCTTGTTTTCAGCAACTGTATTTTTGACTTAATAAAATAGCTAAATATTAATATTCAAAAATTGCTTAATAATGTTGCTAAATATTGTTTGATTTATGATTAATACAACAAAAAAGCCAATGGAGTAATAAAAATAAACCTAGATAAATTCTCCACAAAAAAGTCTTAATGTCTCATGAATATTTGCTATGTATCCTTGTTGGATGTCTGTGTAATTTTACTGAAAAAGGCAAAAATACTGATTAATAAAATGATTTTTTGCAGCATACAAATCTAAAGCCCATTTAATTCCAGTACTGTGTCAGCTTTTTTCTCAGAAGAACAGAGTCAGATGACTTAAGGACCCCCACTAAGATTGATTCATTTCTGCCTCCATCCCACCGCATGTGTGCTCCAATCAGCAATATTTCACACTGACAGAAGGACCCCACAGCGGGCGTCCTCAAAAATGCCTAAGTTTCTTCTGCTTGTATATTCAATTATTTCATTGGCTAGAAAGATTATTAAAGACATAACTCTTTCAAACCTAATAATATGTATTTTTTAACAAGACTTAACTAGCACAAGGCTCTGGACTGACAAAAGCACGTCTGAGATGTAAAATCTCTCAAGCGCAATAATGGAGACAGTTTTGTCTGTTTATTTATTTATAAGGGCCTGTTATGCCCCTGGAATTAGAATTCCTTCTCTTCCACCAGTTGGCCTGAGGTAATGGGGTCTCAGCATCAGCAAATTCGTGACGGACTGGATGTGAAACTTTCTTGCTTTCTGTTCTCCATTTTATTTTACTTGCTCCCATTTTCCACAATTACGTCCACCCAAACCCCTACAGTACCTCTCTCCTCATTCCCTCGTGCTCTTTTGTCAAGTTAACCTCCCTCCCTGTCAAACTTCCCTGATCTCCCCTTAGCTTCTGTCTTTTTGATCTCACTATTGTGTTACACCATCTCTTGCTGTGCGGAAAGCCAGCATTACTATCCCTGTTCAGTTGATTGACTCCATTTTGTGGCAGACGCCCGGCGAATCACCCTCCCCTTTAGATAATACCTTATCACGCAACAGTTAGCTTATAGCCCCCCTGCTGCAACCATGCATAGAAATGGGGTGGGGTTTTTTTTCCACAATATTCTGAATAGTAATCCACTCATTTTTCCAACACTTTTAGGTTGTAAGTTTAAATTTCTATCGAGTAAAAAAACATGAAAACTGTTATTTTGTCAGTTCAAGGAATGTTGAAAATGGCTTTAAGATGTTGTATTAACATTACTGCTTGGAATGTTTTAAATAAAAAATTAACATTTGAGTGACGTGTTTTTTGTCAGTTATGGTTACCCATAACCGAAATGCGACCACTGCATTTAACCCATCCTTCGTGAGGAGAGAACACACACTGCAAGTTGTGAACACACACACACACCTGGAGCAGTGGGCAGCCTGCAGTGCCCGGGGAGCAATCGGGGGTTAGGTGCTTTGCTCAAGGGCACTTCAGTTGCTACCTGCCGGCGTTGGAATCGCACCAGCAACCTACTGATTACAAGCCCGACTCCTTAACCAGTAGACCACAACTTCCCCAACATTTACATTACATTTACATTTTTAAACATTACGCTAACCTCTGTAAAAATAAGCTTTCTGATATATGTATAACATTAAAAAAATGGTCTATAAACATTTCTATAAGAACAATATTTTAAGAAACGTTACTATGAGAACGTTGAAAGAACTTTTACAAAACATTAGCCAATGTTGTGGGAACATTTCCTGTTAGCTGGGTAACTGCCCCCCACCACAATTTTTTCCATTCAGACCCATGAATACTGCATCAACTTTAACTAACTGTGCATGCTGACAAAGAGTCCAAAGAGCCTGGAGATTGACTAGGGTGAGTTATCTCCCTCTCTCTCTCTTTCTCTCTCTCTCTCTGTGCACTTTCACCTCTCTCCCCATAGAATGAAATGAATTGGAATGAACAGGTCTGTCTCGAGCAATAAGTTTGACTAAGTAATTCTGAGAGCAATCGGGTGAATTAGCATTAGAAGAGAAGTGACATGGAAGAATACCGTCTGACACGTAGCGCGCTAAATCGTGTACAGACCCAGAGGGAAATGAACCTCTTTTGTTGCTAGCGCTAGCTCGGATGAGCAGAGAATGCTGAGAGTTTATGGGTGGCCGCGGGGTCACAAAAACAGTTAGGTTAGCTAGTTCTGTACGCTTTTATTTTAACATGCATAATAACGCAAGTTCACCTATGCGTCCGAGGGCGTTGCGAATGCATCTAATAAATTATTATAACAAACGTGAGGCATATGTTCAATCCACACAAACTTGGCATGGTTTGCTATCAAGTTTCAATCAAATTATCAGTCATGGTGGTAAATCCAAAAGTTGTACTTGGTCAGACTTTGGAGGTCTCGAAAGGGCAATTTGTCTCTGACTTGCCCAATTACTGTACTAAAGCACAAACAAATGTCAATACCCCATGAATAATTACTTTCATACAGACCTAATTAATCTTGCCAATTAAAACCAGGAGACAACAAGTTTTTTTTTTTATTTATCCCTGATCGCCACAATCTATACAACCTCCATGACCATGACTCAAACGTTCGTGACTCCCGATGCCAAAACAAAGCTGCGGCACACACACGCAAGCACACGGTGAACCTAATTAATGCACCAAAGGTTCTCAGAAGCAGACAGTTTCACGCGCACCATCTTTGAGTCACACATGCCTCTTCTCGCTGGGAAGCCTAAAAGGAAGAGATAAAATAAAAGAATGTAACAAGCTCTCGCCTTTGTACCTGAGAGCGATGGACACAGCATCTTATATTTAAGGTTTTCATCGGTCAAACAAAATACTACCTCGCAAGTGGTCCAGTATTCTATTGTGTGATAGAAAATAGAAC
>JAZGTK010012646.1:0-14804 GCA_036877625.1 Ambastaia sidthimunki | reverse complement strand
TCTTTCTCTCTCTGCCTCTCTTTTTCCTCTTTCTCTCTCTCTCCAAAAGGGGACCAGGCCTCAGTGTAACAGCTGTCTCATTGGAAACGACCGTGGGTTCCCATAAGAAGGGTTTACACGTCTAAAATAAGGCGCTGTGGAGTGGACAGGTTAGCCCTTTCTGTGGGGCATTGCATAACGTGGTCGAATTCCACCCACTTGTGTAAGCAGCCCGGGAGAAACAGTGACTCTGTAGTCCACTCTCCATCCTGTCCATGTTTCTGAAAAGAGCTCTCATGAAAATAAACCTGATACAGTTATATACTGCTGGTCAGTATTTGTACTTTTATGGTGAATATACAACCAAGGCCTCAAATACACAGTTCCTGCAGTCCATCATACATAGATACACAGAAATAGTTAAAAGTTAACCATGTGTATTATTAGAATATACAATTTTTTTTTATTTAGGATGCAACAGTAACAAAGTTTAATGTTATAATGATACTGATGCTATGAATAATAATATTATAAATATTGTTTTGGTCTTTTTTCTACACCCTGTTACTCAGGGGTTGGTGTCAGAAATTGCTCTGAACAGAGGGTGGATCTTATTTTTAAAGCTAGGCTGGTGTTGCTAGCCTCTTCGAAATCGCCTACTGTACAATTTTTAATCTACAATAGAAACAAAATTCCGCCTTTTATGTTTTTATTTCTGTTCGAAGAGCTTTGCATTAGAAGCAGCCATTTTTATGTTCTGTTTACATTGTTGTAGAATATGCTATATTAAATATGACAGTTTCATAGTTTTGCCCAGGAAAAGATCATGTTTTGTTTTGTACACAGAAAAAACAATTACATAATTTTATTCGTTTAGCAAAGCCAGTACTTTTCATGTCTTGCTCTCTTATTTGTCTCCAAATTTTCATGCCTTCATGTCATGCACACGTTTATGTTGTTGTAGCATTTGTCTCGCAGGTGAAATCCAGCAGCATTTGCTCAGAGATGCTCTAAGTCTCTTTCTCTCTCTCTCCTGTAGAAGCCAAACATGTTTTCTGCTTGTTATCCCTTCCTCTTTTGACTGCCAAGTCAAAACCGCCTGGGGTGGTTTTAGTGGAAAGATTTAGATATCACAGATATCCAGATTTTGAAGGATTTTCTCGACATTCCATTAACTTTGACATTGTATTCGGCTTGCAAAGTCGAGGCATTCATACTGATTGCTGTGATTCAGATTAATCACGATTTCAAAAGGCCACGGCGATGAACACGGTTACAGTAACTGCAGAGGAATACATTAGAATAAAAATAATATCTGTTATTAGTGTGATAAACAAAATAATCACAAAGCCCCTCCTTTTGCCAAAGATGACATCATCCGTATATGTGGGGGTGGCAGGCACGATTGCACTTCACAGCCATCCGCTGATAAAAAAAGACAGGGATTGTGTTTAGTACAAGAGAAATTTATGCCATTGTTGTGTTGTCACACTATTATCTTCTGAATTGTTTATGGTATTGAATTATTAGTAATGCTTAGCTGATTTATTCCAGGGGAGACACATACAGTAAATCAGTCCCACACGACGATGCTTGTCTTAGGAAACAGGCTGTTTTTGATCTCTGAAACAGCAGGCATAGATGTTTTACTAAAGTTTAGCCTTGAGTTTATGGAACATCTTGTACCAGATTGTGAAAACAACTAATTTGAGATGAATATTTTATATTAATAATAAAGTCTGCACCAGCCCTGCAAAAACTGAGAAATTACTGTATGCAGAGATTTTTTTCTCCAAGAAAACAAATTGATTTGCTCCTCAGACCTTTTTCCTGAGGAAAAAAACCCCAACACTCGTAAAAATGTCTCTCCTCTGGAGTTAAACAAAACTGTGTCTCAAACCGGGCTCAGATTTACCAAAGGCTGCAATCAAAAGTCAAGCATTTCTCAAATCATTTTCAAGACCAAATTTAACAAGCTATGCTGTCTAACTACAGCACACTGAGAAGGCAATCAGTCTAGTGTGTACCGAAGCGAGAAGTGACACGCTGTTGTTTCTGTCTGACAGTGTTAATCAACAGGTGCTGTGTTGAGTCGAACCGTGTGCTGCTGTCGTGGACAGGGAACACTGTGTATCCCTCATTAGGCGAGCGTGCGCTCTCTGCAGCTCAACCTGTGAGGTTGCCGTGGTGATGAGTACGTTGTCATGGTTGTTTTTTTCATGTTGAAGTCTATATACCCGATGATGTGAGAGCATCAGAGGCTGTTTTGTTAGGCAGCATCAGTACCAAAAATGTTAAAGCAAAGAGAATTTGATGTGTGTGATATTTAAAGTAAAAATGTTACTGTTACATGTTTTCTGCTGTTTTGACAGTACATTAGTCTTGTAAATTGGAACGTTTTATACAATTTGCATGCTGTTTTCTCTTATATGAGGTTAGGCATAACCACTAATATTTCTTGTTGCTTGGCTGTCTATTTTTGTCTGTTTTTTTATACTTAGCTAATGATATTTTCTGTACGATATTTAAAAACCAAGCTTCTTGCATCTGGTTAAGACAGACTCCTGGATTAACGTGGAAAATATGTTTTATTGCATTGCAACCAGATAGGATACCGTGTAAAACTGGTATGTCAAAATGCATTTTATATTTTCATTGTATATTTATCATGTCATTTTCTTCTCATAGGGGCTGTTGGGTGGTCCCCACTGTGTAAGTTATTCAGGTTTCACTATCATTCAAGAAACGTAATCCCACAGACACAAAATTTCATCAAAATTCACATTTTTGACAAAACGAGTAGTTTTAGAATGAAGATGTATTGCATATGAATCCTGATAGCCTGCTAGCTCTGCGTTTAAGCCTTAAACATGTATTTTTAGCATGTGCCACTGACTAGAGGCCTCAGGGTGTGTAACCAGCTCGGTCTGTCTATAAAGAGCACCTCAGAGGACAATCATAGCCGGTTCTAAGAATGCATTTAGAAACATCTGGACATAGTCAAATGAGCACAAATGGAGAAAAAACCAAGGCTAGTCTGTGTTTCTGTTCAGTGCATGCATTTCTCTGCTGCATTATCATGTTTAAAAATGAGTCATTAACCTGGAGTGCTTTTGAGAATAGGAGATCTATTAATCTGATGCAATGTCCTCTTCAAAGCTTTGCCAGGAATTTGCCAGCAATGGGTGCCGCATCAGTTGATTCTGATGGATAACTGCAGGTGTCGTTTCAAAAGACTAATGTACCTTCTCATTGGAAACCTTACAGGCTGGGAGAGCATTAGCCTGCATGGACACTGTATCGATGATGTCACGGCACCATAACAGCCTCCTGAAACCATCTAGAGAGTCATTTGGCTGTTTCTCGTTATCTAACAGCCTCCAAGGCTCCTAACGACTTCTCTGATGATAGACAAGATGGTAATGCGTGAAAAATGGCGGCTCTCATTGCAAATGAGGGACCTTTGGGCAAGGACACTTTATGTATGACGAATAAAAACGATTGCCTTAAATAAATGTTCGTGCGTCTTTGCATGGACATGCGTCAAAGTTTCAGTATGTTTTCTGTGTGTGCCAGTCATTGTGCAGATAAATGACGCAAAACGTCAACGTAGCTGGACTCCATCCGTCGCAGGACTCTGTCAGACGTGCAGAGAGGGGAATCCCGCCCGAGATGCAGCACGCATGTGTGTTTCAGCGGCTGCGCCGATGTTCCCGGATAGCCAGCCATTATGGAGGATGACTCATCCCGGAAGCCCCACTGGATGGGTGCGGAGGTGATTCACCCTCCGATATGTGTGTGTGTCTGTGGATGTGTGCTATCCGAGGATGCCCTCGAGTCTAAGACGATTCACGCTAACATGGTGTTCTTGTTGAGAGTTTATAAAGGCAGAGGAGATTTGAGGTCACAATCCGCTTGGGGTCTTTTGTCCTCGTGTTTCATTAATTTGCAAGAATCTCTGATTGTAGCTTCGCCGTTTATTTATGGCTAATTTAAGGATTTTTTTTGCAGTGCCCACCACACGCCCTCAAACTGTATATAATCTGCAACAAGCTACAGCTTGTGCTCAAGAATAATTTATTTATAGTTACAAAGCTATATCATACCACACAGATTTTTTGTGCCTTTCTCTTCCGTTCTCTTTTACTAGTAGAATCCAGTTATACATGTTATAAAAACGCAAAACAACATTCTCACAAATTAAAGCTTATCCAATTTCTTTGGGAATTTAATTTTTTTTTTTTATCTAGAGGCTGTTGCATGTTGGGAAAACTCATTGATTTTCACCATGAGTGAAGACAGCTGTGGTTCCAAAATGGCGGATGCGTGAATGGATCTGGAGCGGTTAAATGAGGCATCTATGTATGTACAGCTATAGTCACCATAAGCTTATTACCACATAAACCACCCTGGTAAGCAATTTTAAAATGTACTATTTCAGATTATATACATTTAAGCATTTAGCAGACGTTTTATCCCAAGTATTTTCCAATGTGAGTTAAACAAAGAAACGATAACTCATAAGACGATGATAAACATCAACCGTACTCAGTTACAATTTTACAACATTTCGATGCTTGATGTGATACCTGGATTATATAATATGATAAGACGGTACAAATGCAACGTTCTTCTCACTTTTTTGTGGTTCTTTTGCTGTTGGTTGCATTTTGTAGCCCCTGCAAGTTCTGCTTAGTAAGACTTTACCCGCCTTCTGGTAATGAGCTGCGGTGGAACCAGTCCCAGCAAGCCCACCAGTCCATTCTATCAGGAAGTAATCACAACTCCAATCAGCCATAAAGATGATGCCTCAGCACAGACAACAGGTGCACACCGGCTGATCTATGGTCCTGCGGGACAGGAGTTCTTATCCAGAGAGAATGCGATGTAAGCAGTTCACACTCGCATCTGATCTGAAACCTGGAGTGATTACATTCAAATGTATTCAGAAAATCCACGTGAGCGGGATGTATAGTGATTTACTGTCAGTACACCGTGAAATCCGCAAGGAACGCTGGAATTTACAGTCTTACAGAAGATTAGACAGAGTGCATGTCTTGCTTTCGTAGGTTTTTTATGCACCTGTCATTGAGGTAAATGGAAACGCTAACAGGTGTATTAGAACTCTGACTTCTTATGACCTAATGGTTACAACACCAGCATATGTGTGATTGTATAAAATCCATCTGTAGCAGGGTTTGAACCCAGGTTCGTTTGTCAACTGGGTGTTGAGTCCAACGCTTTGACCGCTCAACCATTCTGGTTGTGACGCTTCACACGCAGTCTGTGGATTAGATCTTTCAGGTGTCAAATAAACCTGTCGTCTACCCCATTCAGACGAGTGGAAAAGCCTCTATTTATATGTATTTATATGCAGAGATAGTTCTCTGCCCTGTTAGAATCCTCTCTTGTTCCTGATTGAATTGTGTAACTGAGGTTTACTTTTCCCGTTTTCTTTTTTTATGAATGATATTTCTGGATTCTCCCTATGGGATTTTAGGACATATTGATTGCCATGTACTGTTTATCTCTGTTTCGCCTTTACTCTTCCCTCCCTCACGTCCCTGTCTGGCAGCACAGCCGATGTCCACGGCCTGCGTCTCTCTCTGGCTGTGTTACCATAGCAACTGCAGCAATAGGGGAACACTGTGTTCCTTTGATCTGCAAGTGGGTCATGGACAAAACGACACGTACTGAACCATATTGAGTGGCTGGTGCTCCACACGACATTGCCAGTGACCTATATCACACGTCCAAACAGGAATCCCCATTGGCTGTGATGTCCATCTATTAAACCGAGGAAGAGTTTGTCGCTCTGTGGACGACGTCAAAGCGATCTGGTTGTGTAAGCAAAAAGTTGCTCCTGATATTTTGCAGCAACACAACAAACGTCGTTCAATAAGCATTGTATAACAAAAAGGCATGTGAAGCGAGTTTGAAGGTGTGGAGATGATTTAAGAGAAAGCCCCAAACTGCCCACAGGGTACAGTTGGGATAATTAAAAAAAGCTAAATATTTATTAGCTTAAGTAGTTAAATAATAGTCAGAGGACATCTATAGCCTGTTGTTCATGAATTTTAAGAAATAACTCACAGAAGTGCAAAGAAAGTCATTATTTGTTGATGTCATTTCAAATGCTGTTTCATTGAAACAGAAGAATGGTTATATAGCTTCTTCCATAAAACTACATTTTATTGTACCCAGAACTGTCAAGCTTTAAAAGTGCAAAAAACACCATAAAAGCTTTATTCAGAAAACAGTTGTATGGCTTCAGACGTATTATGGACTACATTCGATTTTTCATTGTTTTGTTTTCGTCTTTTCAGGAGCCTGTTACTGTGAACCGTCGAACAGCAAAATTGCATAATGATTCTTCAAAAATATCTTGTGATTGTTTTTAAAGCGATAAGATGAGGGTGAGTAAATGATGGCAGTGTTTTCAATTTTTGTATTTCTTTAAGTGTCGTCAGGAAAATATATATTCAACAAAAATGACAAAAATAAGTTACAGTATGGACAGTATATACTTTTCATTCACTTTAAGTAAGTAATCATAGACTCAAACGCAGGCACAAAACGTTTCCTCCAGATATCTGAAGGTCTGTCCGTCGCATTCAAACAGTCTGCGTCGTTGTATGCGTTGCATGCGGCGGTCTGGCATTTGTTGCACTGTAATCTGTAGTCAAGGGTAAAATGAGAAACTCTTCTCTGCGTCCGAGGGCCAGTGCCATACAGAAACCACACCAGCAGTGTTTTAATGAGACTGGAAGAGGGCGACATAAAATCTGAGTTTTATTTAAAGCATTACATTTGGGTGGCTGAGTGCAAATAGTGGAAAATTAAAACGTTTCATCGTGCTGAGATCTGAAAAAAATCCTCGACAGTCATTTTAATGCCCTAGACAGTCGCGGATTAATGGACAGACAACGTGAAATCAAAATGGACATAATCTTTACAAATGTTTCTGTCTTATTGTGTATTGTCTGTCCTATGATTTATCAGTGCAGATTATTGTTATTAAAGAAAATGTTCTTCGTAATCTTTAATCAAAATGCAATAACTTTTCCCATCTTTGAAATGACTTCTCACAATAACAGTGAATAGAAAGTAGGTCTTCCAATGGTTAATCATTTTATTTCATACTGTCATAAAAGCCCTTCTAACAGAAACTGGGCACTTGTAAAATAACTGCTGAAATATTTACAATATATATGTAAATATTGATGTTTTTATGTATAGAATATGGATTATGGACATACGTTTGAATGGCTGTCAATAGGGGAACAGACTTTTTGCCATTGTAGTTACATTAACTACCAGCAGGGGTTAACCGCTGGAGCTAACCAGTCAAAATCAAAGTGACATAAGCAGGGAAATATTAAAGTGTCAATCAATCAAGTCGTACTCTACATTATGTTTCACTAAGTAATCTGCTTTTGAAAATACATCACATTACAGCAGTTAATATTAGTGTGTTATTTCTGCACCACTAATGTCACCAAACATGAACATAATGACAGTGTTAATGTTTATGGTGATGTTTTTAAACAGGATTTCTGAAATGCACTGTTGTCAAGCTAGTGAGGTCGCTCACTCCCCAGTCGTCATACTTCTCAGGTAAGTCAACCTACGAATTGTTAAAATATTGTTAATAGTGCAGTAAACGATTTCTGAAAACACTGTTAGTATTTGAAATTGACACTTAAACAAATACATCCCCCCTTCATAGCTCTGCCCCCCCCAAAAAACAAATATGCTTTGCATCACAGGCAATGACTAACAGCTGGTGCACACGCCCCCTATTGCTGATTGGCTACGAGAGTGTTATGGTGTTGTGGTGACTGGTCCGATCCACTTTGTCTTTTCTCATATTTACACAGCCAGGACTGTTCAAACACAATCATCTAGCAAATATTCACAAAATTGTTTGTTTAAAGGCTGGTGCAAATTGTCAATAGGGTTTTTCAGAAATTGACCTTAAATCTGTCAGAAACCTGTGAAGCTATATTTTTCCCTGTGACTGGTAGCCTATAGCTTCAATCTTTATTTTGTTTTTCATTTTGAGTCACTTTCATATCCTAAATTATCCTTCGAATGCATATTGCAGACTATTCTGTCTGCTGTCTGAAATCAACACGTAATTCTTCCAGAAATTATTCATTATTTCCCAAGGGAAATGTGCAGAAATTGACTGTGGGAGCGCAATGGCTGGTACTAAACGCTTGTCGAATGTAACACCAGTAGCTAAAGGGGGCGGAGCTTTTCAAAGCATAAATTGCTAACTGCACCTTTAAGCTCAAACTGAGATATTTTTATTACTCTATATTGTGTAATGCAAAGTACTAATAAGGAGATGATAACCTTACTGTTTGTCAGACGTGTAACTCCCTTGTACCTATTATTAACTTCTTTTTAATAATGTTTCAGAGATGTTTGATGCATAGCCTAATTACTGTATTAAAAAATGTAATCATGTTACGCTTATAACAAACAGATACAGTGAAAATATCAGGCAACCGAGATATTTAGGGAGGCTTTGTTTCTTGGCTTCCGGCCATATCTTGATGACATTGTAGCTCTTGTCCTCCAAACAGCATGATGCAATGAAAGACAATCTTCCACACAGCAGTGAGCAGGCCTTGTTTTGAAGGATACCTCCATACCTGCCTGTTCCGAGAGGGTTCTAGACAAGCGAGTGCCATTGTTGTGCAGTTGTTCTCCGAGTGCGTAACAACAGAAGAATGTAATAAAACTGCAAACATATTTACCTGGAGGAAAAGTCTGCGGGCGCATATTGGCTACCGGCGCTGCCAAGGCTGGCCGCAGTAAAACTGGCATCCAGTTACATCATGCTGGAGTGAATGGATGCTCAGATTACAGGAAATGCAAACACTGGCCCGGGGGCCGGCGATTGCGATGGGCTTGTCTTACATAACCACATAATGCTGGACATTTACACGCGAGCTGATCCTTTGTTTCGGTTCTGTGTTCATATTTTAGGGCTGTAAACAGAAACTGATTGTGGTTTTGTAACAGTAATCGCTTTTTGTTGAATGTTTGATGGATTTGTTCTCTGGTATATTTTATGAGCTTGCTGCAAGTTTCAAAAAAGTGCATTTTCTTAAGAAAACATAAGGGGTGCTTGGCCATGCACGGTAATAATATGGTGTTGGGGGCAGTTACCAGGGTGTTGCTATGAGCATTCTAAGGTGTTCTGAGCAGTTTTTGTGCATGTGTTGCATACATATGGCATATGAATGGTTGTTATTGGTGGTTGCTAAGATGTTGCTATGAGTGTTGCTGTTTGTGTGTAGTGCCTACATATGACTTAACTGGTACATTTTAGCATGTACAGTAAAATGCCTTGTATATATTCTTAATTTTGTATTTGTATTAAACACAGCTTACTGCTTACAGAAATACAGTCATTTGCTAAAAGAACAGTGGAATATTCCTCACAAATGCCCTCAAACTGCTGTTTAATGCTTAACCAACCAATGAAATCGCAGATGCACTGAGGTCAATTAAGCATCAGTAACCCCAGCTGAGACTGTTTACCTCATTTCTGTTCTGCTTTGGAGAGATCATTTTGTAGTCCGTTTGAAGTCTCTCGACCGCATTTGCAAGATACTGGCTGACTCATACCTGTAGTTGTGTTGACGGCTATGTGCACTGCTCCTCGATTTCCTTTATGTTTCTGAGTAAGTGTGCTCAGACTGTACATCAGTACAGATGGGCTGTACGCACCTTTGTATGCATTTATATGTAAAGCGTGTGATTGTTAATCATACCGGAAAAAGCACAGAGTGGAAAGTTGTTATTCTCACAGGTTGCCCTTTCACGGCTCATAAGAAGAAGCAAAGTTCTCTGTTCTCTGATGTTTTAATAAGTGTTGACAGTTTGACATGTTGCATACATATAGTAAATGTAAAGAAAGATTTCTAATGATTTCTAAGATTTCTAAGAACTAAAATATAGTGCATAAGTCACATGAACTACTTTTATAGAGATTTTTGTCCTTTTTTAACAGCTGAAAATACGCTTGTGTTACAGCTTCAGAGATTTTAAATATCTGGTTTTATGTACCACAGAAAGAAGATCAGAGTCAGTAAATGATATCACTGATAATTTCTAAACGATTTATTCCTTTTTTAAAATGAGAAAATCTTCATTTAGTCTTTAGCAAACAAAAGACATTCGTGAGAAAAATGTGAGAAGCAGCGGACTCAAACAGGTTTCAGTCTGATCTCCATTTAATCTCCTTGTGTCTAGGAAGCACAATAGGTGTATTAAAGAGATCTCATTTGTGATTTGTCTTCCCCACAGGCACGTCCATGATGTGAAAGCAAGTTAAACGGTACCTGGATGTGTTCTTTAGTGACATAATGGGCGCAGCTGGGTGCCGTCAGCTTTGGGGCTCTTCCTGGTTTGCAGTAATTCCTCTTCCTCTCTGGTGTCTGTTGTGAGAGGCTGAAAATGATCTAAGGGGCAGCGATGCTTCCATGGCAACAATCTGTCACGGCATATGTGTGTGTCCTTCCGCTGAGATGTCCATACCCTGTCACTGCCGTGCGTGACAGCTTGCGCACACACGTAGCTAAACCGGGGCTGTGTTTCCCTGGAGACCGCGCAGTGACCGTGCTAGTGCTGTTTTCTGGCCAGCGCAGGTGACATTAGTCATACTAAACACCGATGCCTGTACACACAGATAAAGAGAAACGATAACCTCAAACTTAAGCTGAACGCGCGGGTCATCGCTCGCTCTTCCACCCCGTTGCCTTACAGTCTATCACGATAATACCATTCAGTAAGATGACAGTAATGCGGCGCTTATGCAAAAGCTGCCACAGGTTTTCTAAACAAGATTTACAGCTGGAGTATTGATGCAGTCTGCTTTGTGACCGGGAGCACTCAATGAGAGCGGTACATACATACTGTCAGCATGAGTGCTGGGAGTCAGAGCAACTGAACTAACTTCACTGTATAATTCAGTCGTGTGACAGTAGCTGTTTAAAACAGCAGCTTTTTCAGAATCTGTTCCTGGGCAGTAAAGATTGTGATGAATGGATGGATGGATGGATGGATGGATAGATGTTTTCATCTAAGTTATAAGTTTTGATGTTTTTGTTAATTGGTGGTATTTAAGGTAAATAAATCTATAAGTGTTGTTTACTGCTCTCTAGTTTTATGTTTTTTGTGATAAATAAAAGAATTATGGTAAATATAAATAGCTTTACTGTTCTAAACTACTTTTATTTGTAGATAACTACTTTAAATGTAACATTTTTAAATGTGAACTATTTTAAATTAGTTTACAAGTTTAAAAACTGTTTCCCAGCATTTTTCCCAGCATTTATCAGTAAACACTGCACGGTTACTCAGAAAGCATTCAACAATTCCCCAAAAAAGTATTTTTTTAATGCGTCCGCATTTTGGCATGCCTGCGCTCCACCCGAGTTACTGCAGTTATTCTCCACACAGACTGAAAGCAGCACGAGTACCTGCCACTATTCATCACAGGGTTAGCAGGATTATGCTGTTTCTGCACCTATCTAATTAGGTCTTCTTCGATAGCGATGTGTCTCAATGAAAACGGGGCTGTTTTGTATTAAAATATGATTGATTGCCTGGTTTGCTTGCTTTGCATCCATGGGAGCCGATGCGGCGGAGGCATCAACCCCGATGAGTCACGAGTAAATGACAGACTGCTTGTTCTGTTCCTTTCAGTTCCACGAACACGACAACAAAATGGTCCGCGAGACGGCGGCACGTACAGGCACAGACCGAATTCCATTTAAAGCCGAGAAACAGACAATGGAAAGTTCCCAGTGCTTTCACAACAGAAAGTTGTGAATCATATTACACAGAGTTTGGGTTGTTTTTAAATAAACTTTGATTTATTTGGCTTGGCACTTTTTATGAACGTACGGTACAGAATAAGATCTGAGATTCTTTCTAAAACGTTTTCGTCTTTCAGTTTTTGCAGATTCAGAATTTTTGGAGAGATTTTTTTGTGTATGTATAATCAAAATTTGGATCTTAATACAACTTATTTTTTATAATTTCGTATTATTTTTCAGCATAAATGCTTTAAACGACCATTGTGAGTGCTGTGTAAACAAACGTGTTTTGCCTGCATGAGTTTGATTGGAAATGTAAAGATTTATTGACCGTGTTTGATATCAGTAATGACCCTGAAGGTTATAAACAGACAAGCATACCAAGTTTTTGAAGGTACCGTGGACGGTACAGTTTCTTGTGTTCAATGTCAATGTAAACAAATGTATGTTAATAATATTCAAATATTAGCATATGGCCCCTGCAAGGCCACGGCTACATAAGAAGCCAAGCGAGTCTAGCATCTTAAATGACCCATGTATGAAAAACTAAAGTAGGACAGAAGTTTCCAGGAATAAAATTTCAGAACTTTCCATTGGCTGGTTTTTATGATGATTCACTAATTTATAACTTCCAGTCAGTAATGCTCAGAAGAAACATGTTTATGTAATTCTGTCATGAGAGATCATTTGACTTTTGAGTTAAGAACTCAATCGTTGAAAACAGGAAGTTCATACCAAGGCAATAACCAAAGAGCTTTTCCAAAACGTACTTGCTGTCATATGTAGCATGAAGTCAAATTTGTTTTAGCAAATCAGTTTGGTTCGTTCTTGTTAATCAATTCTTGAAAATTACCTAGTCTGGAAAATTATTGCCAGATTAATTTCTTAAGTGTTCTTGCTGTAGTGAAACATTTTATGATGTGCGGTTTGCCACTGTTTAACTAGTGTGCCTAGTTATATACTGACTTTTTTCATAGTCAGTTTATTGTTGTATGTCGATACATACAAAATAATATTTTTTAATGCTTTATATTTCAACCGACTTTGCCCCCTAAATAACTTCTGTCTAGTTTGTTAGTTTGTTGTTTTTCTTAGCTTGTAGCGTGTCTGACTCATTTTTCAAATGGGTGGCTTGACCGTTGTTTAACTACTTTAATTTATGAGTTGCTTATAGCTCAGAAAGCTGCAGTTTTAAAGTAGTTTCTCCATCACTGCTTGAGATTCGGTGCTAAATCAAACCCGTCCTACAACAAGATCTTCATTACATGCTCTGCTCTAATGCATTTCGTTTTTGCTCTGCCTGGCGTGCGTCCTAGTGAGATCTGTGAGTTGTGTTCGGAATAAATTGTGGAAGTGTGTTGTCAAAACAGAGAGTAAATCTAAACCATGTTAGCAGATGTATATATATCTATTATGTGCATGATCTCAGATTAAATTCCATTTAAATTCACGAGGCCTCCTTTGAAATAAATGAACATAAACAATGTCTGTTGACCCAGAAAGCTTTGGAGGACGTTGATGGTAAATGAGAATGTTTGTGTCTTGTATAAGGAGAATCTCATTACCACCCCAAACTCTGTTTGCTCTCAGATATGCAAAGCAGACAGCTTTATATATACAAAGCTATCAAGATAGTAAAACAACCTTGGCTGTAACGTTCTGTGTTGTTGGCTACAAAGGGAATAACACATGGAATTAAACATCGTGAAACTTGATTTTTACAATTTTCTAAATAAAATGGTCATTGGTACCTTCCTACTCGCTGCTGTGTTGTGGGGGTTGCTAAGGTGTTGCTATGGCATTGCTAGGGTATTCTGGGTGATTGCATACTTGCAGTTGATCACCTGCCATGCAACAAATTGATGTGTAAACCGGTTAGAAAAGTAACAGTACACCTTCAATAAACTGCACATCAACTAGAGTTTAATACTTTGGGTTAGCGGTCTGAGCAATATTAGTAGCAATGCTTGACTGAATAAAAGACACAGAGAGGAGGGGGCGGGGTCAAGGAAGTCAGCCTTGGAATGTGACCTCTGACCTCACTTGGGAGAACCAATGCGATCGCAGCGGGCGCGGAGATGAGGTCAATCAGCCGTCACAGGTGACACGTTTTTTCATTAGACACGTGCACATCACATGCAGACTAAAATCCTTTTATTGTGGCTGAACTAAGCCGAGGAATTCAATTTGACTCATCTCTCTGAAACATGGTGAGCAAGGTCACTTCCCCTCTTCTGTAAGTCAGAGAAATCAACCTGACGCGCCTTCGAAAAGAGAATCAATTCCCATTGACACGTTAAGGCGCCTGGAGTGAGAGGGCTGGAATTCAAGCCCAAATGTAATTTAGCGTACGACAGTCAGGGGTGAGTAATATGACAGGAAAGATGGTGATTTAAACGGCTTTTACATGACTGGAGCTCACCCAAGAAAAGACTGCAGATTTATTGCCACCAGTTGAGGTGATGCATTGCCACTTTTTCCACTTCCCTTCAGGCTCTCACGTGGCGGCCAATCCGTGGGTTTCTAACTCTGAGCTCGGTGTTGCATCATGTCTAGATAATCGAGACAAATTCAGCAGGCATCAGGGTGGTCGTGGCAACCCACTCCAGCACTGGAGGAAAACTCTGAGCTGTGTTTCTCTGTATAGTTGCCTCTGTGCTGGTGATGTGTGGGCCTGGAGTAAACTTTGGATGCAGACTGAAAAAGCGGAGTGATTCAGAAATACACATCTTCAGAAATATGTGACTGGATTGCATGGGTATTGCATTATCAAAAGTTAAGCACATTTAGAGTTGTAAGTCAGTGGGGAGTTTTTGCTTTAATAAGCTGGACGAAAGGTTTAACTGATCTCTGGGTTCTGATTAAGGCTGTGTTGCGTGCATCAATGGGCATTTGAACCTTAAAGCTGCATTTAAAAATGCATTGATGTAATCGCAATTTGCAATAATACCATGTATCATGCATTCTGTGTTAAACATGCTTCAT
>JAZGTK010012645.1:0-12174 GCA_036877625.1 Ambastaia sidthimunki | reverse complement strand
AAAATATTCTTTCATTCACCCACACACACAAAAAAATCTCTGTCACAAGGGACAAGAACACAATCTGTAGCAGCCTGCCACCTTGGCTCACACACAGACACATTTCTGTCTCTTTCTTAGTGGTACTGGCTCCACTCATTGCCCCCTTCCCTGGGGGCAGTTGCTGTAGCAACAAGGGTGTGTATAAGTGTGCGTGTGCACTCAAATAAATTAAGTCTGGTATTCCACCTGTCTCGTGAGGAAGTGAGTTTTCATGACTGCATTGTCTACATTCCATTTTTTTCCTTAAAGAAAGCAAATTTGTTTTCTAACCAGAGCAATTATTATAACTGAGTAAAAAATCAAACAAAATGGTGGCTAAATAATGCACACAATGTCTGTACAACATATGCAACGCTATAATGCATTTGAAACAACTGACCTGTGTTAAGACATTGTTTAGATCCATTATTTCTGAACTATCTACCATCACCATAAACTTTGTTAACATCAAAACATAACACAATGCTATGTTTCGATGTTGTTAGGAGTATTAGCTTCACAATCATTGTTTCTAGGGCTGATTTTAGTTTTCTGCCTAAAAATACACTTCACATTTGCTATTTATTCAAGAACACTCAGATCTGTGATAACAAACACAGACATCTGACAGTTTTAGGTCATTACACTGTCTCCAATACTAAACTCAAAACTGGAATGCTAAAAACAGAATAAAACAACACATCTAAATTCATGTTCTGCATTTTTGCAGTAACATTTTCCTCTAAGACTTGGTTAATTTTTGACTCTTATTTTTCTCTACATACACACACTGTCAGTCTGTGTGTGGCTAAATATACCCTCAGCTGGTCTTATAATGACTGACTGAATCCAGTAAATGTTTGGGACTTGTTCTGTGTGCCTGTGTGTGTCTGAACATTAGATTATCTCAGTCTAGCTGATGTGAGGATCCTTTATTAGTACATGATTATAAGTAATGCATGGCGTGTGATACAGCTAAGAACACACACACATAGGCTAGTTGATTGCTAGGGTGCTCTGTGTAATTGCAAACAAAGCCCACCCCTTTAAGTCTCTATGATGTACAGGTCCCTTGTGTCTTGTGTCTCTCCTTCAATAAATGCTGGTTTAATCAACTGCCAGGCAAAAATCTTCAGTCTGATTGCTTTACAAATTAATCACATATCTTTCCTCAACAAGCTGCATATGTATCATGTATCTATCATTCAAGTCCATGGCACAAATGTGTAGGGTTAGGACAGTAGCTGCTTATAAAAGTTAGTTATTTATAATTACTTACAAAACTAATCACTTACTCTTATTATTGGAAGAATTTCAACACCAATTTCACTTTGATTTACCAGCACTTGGTTTAGTGCAAATATTGATGGAAGTGTTACAATGTCTGCATGGGGGTTTCCCTGAGGGATAAAAACACTTCCTGTGGAAAATGAATTATCAATTACTACTGCTCAGTTTATTCATTTGAGGGCCTCTGCATAAAATGTGTGGCAGGAATGTTAACAGGTGTGACCTGTGATGAGTGGATGGAAGGCTCAGAGCTCACACATAAACACAGCTATCTAAAATAAACTGGGTAAACATACATTGCAAGGTCCTGGAATTTCTCAGCCCTCTATGACAGACCTGCTAACCATGACCCCTGACCTCAGCAGAATATGAGCATACATCATAATTATAGCACTCAAATGCACACATACTGCCTGACATAGTCTAGAGTGTGTAATTGATTGATGCTTTCGTTACAACACAGTTGTTGTCACACCTGCCAAAAGCCAATCACATCACTGATCAACAGCAAAGTGACCAATTAAAACACACCAGAGCTAATTTTTTTTGTTAAACTTTATTGTGATATTGTGTGTGTGTGTGTGTGTGTGTGCGTGTGTATGCATGTGTGTGTGTGTGTGTGTGTGTGTTTGCATGCTATTCAGGAGCTGTCCTTTATTATTTCATTTGGGAAATCAAGGCAAAATGAGCTGGATAATAACTATCAGGCTTCAGCAACCACAAGCCCTTGATTCACACAAACACTCACACACATATGCACACAAACACATATATATTTTCAGAGCCTCTGGGAATCTGAGTGAATGAAAGGGTAATTGGGTAATTAAAAGATCCAAGTAAACACTACATGCACACACACATTTTTACATGCAGCTCAATACTGGATTATCAGCAGAAATCTTTAACGCTTTGTATGTATATAATGAGACACTAACATTTCTAACTTCCAAACAATCACTTTCTAAACAAAAACATAGAAACACGTAAACAAATACATACGTACACTCCTCCTCTGACACACACACATTTTGCTCTCACACTCTCTATCACTGATAATTGACTGTCCCTGATAGGCAAAACAGTGTGACGGACGAATCAGTGTAAGTCTGTAAGGTTTTCTAGGTCATGGTGAAACAAAACCAACTGCAGTCTACTGCAGTTACCCATAATATACTGCTGTCAAACTGTAGCTGATTACAGATGGCATTCAGATAATTGGGTTAAACAGAGGGAGAGGGAGAGAGAGAGAGAGAGAGAGAGAGAGAGAGCACATGTTGGTCAGGACCACATTCCCCCAAAAAGACAATACAACTGAAATCTGGACATTTAACCTAAAATCACTTACATTGTGGAGACCAAACAAACAAACACTCAAACACTAAACATATTAAATAATGCCTTAAAAATGCATTACAGCAAAATGTTTCTGTTAAGTTCTGGTTTAAATTATAAAAAGAACGTCTGTATGTATTGTCTATGTGGGAGGACAGTAGCCCTACCTGAGTGTTGGAACTGCAGTCGTGGTTGTGATGGTCTCCATGCTCCCATTAGAGGTACCACCAGTAAAACCCAGCAGAAGAGAGACAACATCCTTCTCGTGGTTGTCTAACACACACCCTTGCAACTTTGCACACAAAGCTTGCCACAGAGCAAACACACACTCTTTGTTTCTCTGAGTATCTTTTGCTCAGAAATATCACACACACAAATTGAGTCAACCTGATCTCAGCATCACACACCTAAGTGTGTGCGTGCAGTAGACACAGTGCAGTGTAATATAATCCTGTCAGGTCAGTATTGCAGTGAAATCCACTCTTCTGTTGCTGCTCTGTTTCACTTGTGTTTCTCTGTTTACAGTACTGTCTGATATTCTCTCTCTCTTGAGTCTGTCTGCATCCCTCTTTTCTGCTCTCTGTGTGTTCTTCACTCTTTTATTGTACTGCTCTCTGCATCTCTCTGCATCTGATCTTTTAACTCCTCATGTTATGACCTCTCTCTCTCTCCTCCCTCCTTGTGTCTTCTCTTGTCGTTGACTCATTTCTTTCAAACACTCCTCTGCTGGAAAGGAGGGAACTGTCCCATTTGTGCCCACCCCTCTCTTTCTCTGTCTATATCTGTTTTTAAGACAGCTGCTAAATGAATTCTGTCTCTTAGGATTCATTTGCTTATTGCATGTCTAAATCTCGTTGTTTTTCAGTCGTTTCATCTTTAACTCTTACCGTCTTATTTATGCATAAACGCAAACACACTCCAATTAAATCGCACCATATTGAAATTTATGTTAACTGAAATAGGTCACAAAAATAATTAACAAAACATCAAAAGTAACAAATAAAAGCACCCCCCAGCATCTCTCACTGCGCACACACACACATACACACACACACACACACACAGAGAGAGCGAAAGCTCTGAATAAGTGTAGTTTCTTGACTGTTTGACAATGTAACTAAGTAATAAAAACGTGTGGATTTTGCGCCCTCTAGTGACTAAAATGACTAAATGATGATGGTGGGGCACTTAACCAGCCTCGTTACAAAATACAACGATTAATTAAATAAGGGTCACAGTCCTCCAATACACCTTACACAACGTGAAACATATTTTAAAGCAAGTCGAGAATATTACTTTTACATATAAATATTAAATATTTTATAGATGGCTGTTCTAAAGACTTTAAAGACATCTAATATACTAGTGGGCCTAAATTTACAATACAATTTACCATACATAAATGAAACTAATGGTGGGTGGAGTGGGGTATATTATTAAACATACTACGATGATATCATGATGCAGTGGTAATACAATAGTGCTTTGATAGAGACTTTGGTACTGAACGATTATCATGACACTGTTTGTTGTAAAAATGCACGAAAATGGCAAAATCACAAAACATAAAAAAATATTATTTATTATTATTTTATTTATTAATATTATTATTTATTTAAAAATAAATTTAAGTTTAAAAACTTTTAAATATTGAAATATGTATAAGTATACGCTATTTTGTTTACCTAATTTAACAGAAAACCATACAGTAACCTACAGTACTGTTAAATACAATTACAGTAAGATGCCAATGTTACGGTATTGAAATATAATTATAATTCTTTACCACCAGGGGTCAATATTGTATTAATCATGTTTGTGTGCTGAAAAACTCTTGTTCATTCAAGACAGGAATTTCGCTGAACACTGTATAAACAAGGAAAGTTTTGCATCCCATATAATGATGAATTATTGTTCCGTTGCGTTTCTCAGAAAAGTGGACGGGTCACGTTCAGGAATAATTTATAATGTATGTCTTGATGCCCTTTGAATAAGGCATAATAATAAACCGTTCTATTTTAAGTTGTTGCTTTTATGTTCCAGTACACAGAACAGAAAAAAATATGTGATGCATAACTATTACTGTGACGGGTTGGGTTTTCCAGTCCCATGTGCTTAATAAACTGACTAAAATAGTCCATGTCTTTTCCCATGTGTTATGGGATTTTTTAACAACGTGATTGAACGCATGACGGTACTTAATTCTCGGCTTCTAAGTGCTTTTGTCTTCAAATGTCTTTAATTATATTCATTATAGCCCTATAAATTCACGACAATAAAGGTTTTGAGCATTGCGCGCTCCCGTGCTGCTGTCAGCTGTCCGTGTATTCATCTCGCTCTTATTCGTTCTCTCTCTCCGTGCTCCCGCCCACACACGTGCACACCTCTGTGTTCTGATTGGACGAGAAGGGAAGCGATGAGCTCATATTGGTTAAAAATAGCTTCACGCGCCGGGGCTAAAAATAGGCGCATATATAAACCTCGGCGTTTCAGCTGGCTTGCCGCACTTACGCAGCAGTAGCGGCGAAGGTTGAAACTTTCCCCGAGAGCGCTAGACTGACAGGGGAGGACGAGAAAGAAAGGGCGGCGGCCCACCTCTCTCGATCTGCGTCACAAGAAAGAGAGAAATGGCAAAGCGTTCGGCTTTTCAGGCGGCTCGGGTCTGGGTGTAGCCCGCTGGGGGTGGGGGCTGCATGACCGTTTCCTTCCTTCCTCAGCGAGTCATGTTTTTTTCTGCAGTCAGATGAAAGCAGCCTGTGTTTCAAGCAGAATTAGTTCATTGCATAATATCCGAGAATTATACGTTGCCTGCAATTAAGCGCTGGTAAAGATAGTTAAGGGACATTAATCTTAAAGCAATTCTGATTATGCAGTAACCACAGGCAAGTCAAACTTTCAAGTACCTCTTCAACAAAGTCCAGCTTTGAATATGAGTCTTAGTCACCGTTCTGGATGAGTGCAGGAACGGTCTAAAAACAGAACACACTGTTCTCTGACACTAAAAAAAAAAGACCAACTCAGCCTTTCCAACTCTATTACTCTTCCTTTTTTCCATCCCGTTACTGTGTAGTTACTGTCCTGTCATTTCTCAAGTGTCTTGCCTTTCTGAAGCTCATCTCCAGGTACATGCCATGAAATCTGATGTTACCAATTTACCTGTGTGTGTACATGTTGGTTTTATATCAAATGGTGCAACACCCACATCGGATACTGAATTCAGTTAAAAATTATTGGAGGTTTGCAAGCAGAAGACAAAAAACACTTATTGTGCAATATTTACTAATTTTGGCTTATTCTTATGCTAATAATCTAATACTACTCTAATTTCTTAATACTAATTTCTAATTGTAGAACATGCATACAGAAAATCACATTTTTCATAATCGCATTAATATGGGTAGTGCAGTATGCAATTTTAACCATAGCAATATCAACCTTTGTTGATTTTGAAACAAATGGTGGGCTAAAAAACAGGCAGAAGAAATTTAAGCTAATGTTGTGGAAAAGCTGCTTGTTTCATTGGCATCAATAAATGGTTTCTGAAGGTCTACACGTTAACCCTGACCTGATGGTTCTCTGCATCAGATGTTCACAAACACACAAACACAAGGGTTGCTCTGTATAGAACATATTTTATTACACAAGTTTACCAAGTCTAGTTTACAAATACAATTTCCAGTCTTGATTGTGCGTAAAGACACACAATTCAAAATACACACGTTCATATGTACAGGTATGTATACATAAACTCCCCCACCCCATGCCCTTTTTTGCTTGTTTGTACTTTTGTTCTGAAATCCCAATCTTGCCTCAAACTAAAAGAAAACCTTAAAATGATTTACACATACTGAAACAACAAGTCAGCCCTGTTTCATGTTGCAGAAAAGCCCAGCATATCAGGAATGGGCTGAAATATTGATTGGCAGCTTACAGGGTAACACCTTTCCAATCAGCTCACAGGGTCATATTACAGCATTTGGCAGATGGGTAAGCTTAAGGATACCACAATTTCAGGTAAAGCATCAAAAAGGTCCCATTTCTCCAAGTTCTTTTAAATACTGATAAACATCTCCATGACTAAAAATATAGGACAAAAGGAATAAACACAAACAAAGCTTTTTCCTGGGATTTCATTTCCCAAAGCATTTGGCGAATGTGAGGGGGATGTATGACTGAGTAAATAGGAGTGCGCCCCTCACACACACCCTTTTGGAGCCCAGTACAGGCTAAAGTCCAATGCAGAGTATTCACAGCAGAAGACATTTGCTGTTCTTCTTTCCCCTGCGTGCCTGCAGCGCTGCTCTGGTGGCCATTTCAAACACCTCCCGAACTCCATCTTTTGTTTTAGCTGAGCACTCCATGTAGCCGAATGCGCCAATCCGATTGGCCATGTCCCTCCCTTCCTCTGCCTTAACAGGCTCCTATTGGACAATCAAAAAGATAAAAAAAAAATGAGTCAACTGGAAATGTAACAAGCAAAACGGTGTTTATCTGTCAGTATATGTTGGAAAGTGCAGGGCAAATGTTAATAACTAAAAATATTAATGCATAAACAATTTTTATAATATGATTTTGTTGATGAAAAATCAGTGATCAAATAGAACTTGTTCAAATAAATTAAACACAATATTTGTTGAAACAAATAGCTAAACACTAAACATCTTTATTACTGTCAATGAATCTGTTAACATGAATAGCTTTGATTTCCTAATTTTTGAACTTCCATCTGAGAGTGACTGTAAATATTTCATCTCTATTTCTCTAACAGCACTGTGTGTGTGTATATATATATGTTTACCTGCTTCATCTTGGTCAGCTCCCTGCGTGTGTGTTCATCGTTCCGCAGGTCTTTTTTGTTGCCAACAAGGATGATAGGAACATTGGGACAAAAGTGTTTAACCTCGGGTGTCCATTTCTCTGGAATATTCTCTATACAAAAAAAGATTAGAGATCAAAGGTCAGAAAGTTTTAACACTGACTGGAGGTCAGTTTCAGTAGAACATGAATGTGTAATTAAGCATGTGGATATGTCTGTGTGCACACACTGTCCAATGACATACTGAAGCTAGTAAAACATATTCTTACCTAAACTGTCAGGACTGTCAACAGAGAAGCACATAAGGATTACATCGGTGTCTGGGTACGAAAGAGGGCGGAGCCTATCGTAGTCCTCTTGTCCTGCGGTATCCCACAGAGCGAGTTCCACCTTTATATAAACAGGGATACATTGAGCTCAAATACACATTCAAAATGACCCAAAACACAAACTCCACCATGATTCAATATAAATCTATGATCTGGTTTAAAGGAGGACGAAGGACATATAGGGGTGTTAAAGCTAAAAAGGAAAAGGAATCAGGTCGATAAATTCACATTAATGCCATATAAAAGACCTCCTGGTGACATGCAAACACATAACTAGCCAATTAAATTGGGTTTTGGAGTTCATATACACACACAGTTGTGCAAATTCTTTGGCCTTAAACCAACCATTAATTATGCCAAATTCTTTATTTTATCATACAGCCATATCAACCTTAAATATTCCCTTGAAGCAATGTGATTTGCAAATGTCTCTGACAGATAATTACAAATGAGCAGGAACAATGATATTTATTTCCACCATATATTGTTCAGTTGGAGTGTTTTCTGTGATTTGCTTACCTGTTTGCTATCAACCTCGATGTCTGCAACATAGTTCTCAAACACAGTGGGAACGTAGACCTCTGGAAACTGGTCTTTACTGAACACGATAAGCAAACAGGTTTTACCACACGCTCCATCTCCTACAATCACCAGCTTTTTGCGAATTGCTGCCATGCCTACAAAGAAACACACACATGTGGTTAAAACACTGTTACCCTTACCTTCATCTTAACATCAGCAGCCGGGTTAGTCGCTATGGTTACAACACAGTGATGGAACATGTTCCATTTGTCAGTGTCATTTCCTGCAAGGTACAAACTCTAATATGAACAATGAGTCAATTCTACAACCGCAATTCAAGCAGTTGACCCATGTACAGAAGTTCTTTATCATTACAACATCCTCTAAACACAAACATAAACCGACGTACCCTAAAGCCCATAATCAAAAGCACGCAGAGTTCAGAGACTTCAGAATCCTTAGCTGACTCATCACAACCAACAGTGACATCCAACAAACCTTTACCAGAGCTAGTACAATATACCCACACCAGAACCAACCCATCCCATCATATCAACACGTGTCACTTCCAGATCCAGAACAGCCGTTTAAATAGAGGCAGATCTAGAAGTGTCTGTTAACTGGGCCAGATGTCTTTTGAAGTGCAAGCTGAACCCCACTGGCTAGATAAAGCTTGCAACTTCAGAACAGACTGCACATTATTGATGAACAGGCCCGTGGCGATGAGAGCCCTTCAGATGGACAGTAGATTAAACACTGGCACACATACATAGCAGCAAAACTGAAGATCAAAGTCTATCAAAAAGAGAGGCAAAGCCTCACCAGAATAGTTTAGCTATTGAACCTACATCCCAAATCACCCACCACGTTAAAACATACATGTAGATGGAACACTTTTGTCATAACTTCAACACATTCTCAAATATTTAAAATAAGACAGCTAATGAGCTGCCATCGTTAGTCAGCTATTGGTCTTTGCTATTAAGTTGCCATAGTTATCTTTGGATAAGGGCCTGGATCAGAGGCAGTAAAGATGTTTCTGAAGTTGCCGATGGCCTCTGCAAACATGTATTTCTGAACTACTTATGTAAGTCTGTATTTTATCACTAATAGATTATCTGGCCACATGACATTTTAAAGGAACTTGGATCTTTAAAAAAATCCCACCCTTGATCTTGATCTAAATTCTTAGTCCCTTCAGAGAAACCCTGATTTCTCTGAGAGCAAAAATGACATCACATCTCCTGGAAACGTCATTCTGCATGATAACATTAAGTTTAATAATGTATTCAAAATCATACAGATTAGTTTGAACAGTCTTTGGCTCATTGAGAGTATTACACCATGTGGTACTATAAAACTGTAGTTAATAGAAACAGTCTAATGATCGCTGAGATTTATGGGACAATTTTATGCATGAAAAGTGCTTGTGTGCTGTAGCTAACTGAAAAAATAAATGTAGGTAATTCAGTCTGACCATCTTATACTGTTGTGTCCCTTTAAAAAACGGCTATAGAGGTTCATATGTTAGATAAAACTTATCTCTTCAACACACCCGAATATTTTCTGTAAGATTACACTACATGAGCACACAGCACTTTTCAAACTGAAATGAAACACTTCAAGGGAAACAACCTGAATAAGGAAATGTAATTCTTTGTACTACGAAATATTATCAAAACCAGAGATGATTCAATAACACATTAGTCAATAATCAGGAATGTATAACTCTATAATCAAACGTTATGGGTCAAGAAAACATCCAGAATTCTGATTATTAATCATAAACATTTACATGCATCACAGTTTACACATAACATCTATGTTAATCTGTATCAATTACGCTACCCTAAAGGAATATTGTCACAGTATAGTACGACATATATTAGTATTTAAATAAATTAAAATATCACAGTTATATTAAATCTGAGATTATGCGCGTGTCTGGGTCGAGCTTCAACTCATCGCTTTAAATCAACACAAAGACAAATCGCTTTTGTCACATATACGACGACCGGCAATACCGACATTCACCATTAAAACGCTGGCGCGTAAAGTTTACTGCTTTCTTTACGCATCTTTGGCCAAATTTCCACGTCTGAATGTTAGAAAATCTTTAAACGGGTAAAATAATCCGGGGACAGAAGGTGAGATCTTACTCCCGGCCACCGGCGCTTGCTTGCGGAAGCGGTCATTTGGTGAGCTCTTAACTACACCACCATAACAAAAAAGTAGTTTAAAAACAACAATTTTGTAGAGTATTCGTGTCATAAAGTTTATAGCACATCCTTAATCACGGAGACGTAAAGATAAAGTGATCTTACTTGCTGTTTGGGTGGTTAGCCGTTGTTTTTCGTATCCCAACGGTAGAGTTCAGTCGCTTCTTCTATCCGATACAATAAACTGTTGTCGAGTGCGCGCCGTGCGCGGGCATTCAGTAGGGGGAAGGGATGGCGGGGACGAGCTTGAGCCACGCCTGCGCGATCACGTTTTAAACGGTTTATTTGGCGGTGGATGAATGAATCATTATGAGAGACGGGGCGAGTTAACAAAGCAGTTTGTGTCAAAAAGTTAAATATAAACAAATGTATGATGTGTGCTAGTAATGAAGCAAAACGTATCATAGTTTTTCAGGAAAAACTTTTTCACCCTAAAACTACAGCCCTAATCACAATTAAGCCCACCGACGAATACAGTTTATGTGGATAAGGAAGTTCTAGTCTAAACAATCCCAATTTATTCTGTAAAAGATAATCTGCACCAAACGTTTTGTCTCAAAGTTTAAGAATCAAACAGGAAGCGCATAAGTTTCTCTGGTTGCATGAGCCGGTTTGAGTCAACCAAAATGTTGCATGTTTGCTGCTCCATCTATCGGTTACAGAGTCACATTACACTTCTAATGCTCCACGTTAAACGAGCCCCACTAAAACACCAATTATCTGATTTAAGATTTTGAACCATTAACATTTCTTACCGTCACATTAAACGGTGTTAAATTAACCACTGCTAGTCTTTAGTTAACCTTTTCAGTTTGCGTTTGTTTCGTTTTTATTTGTAGTTCATGTACAGGATATAAAGATTATATTGTGGTTTGTTCCACAACTTTTACCAGCTATAGCTACTAATGCAAAATATTAAAGTTTTAAAAGTAGTAAGTGACTATTTATAACATACAATAATTATTTTTATCTACTTTTATTTGCAGGGCTACAATTTAGTTTTTGAATGTGGTTTGTATTTTTGCACACTACAGGGTTAGGTTTTCTCAATCCTATTTTATTCCATTTACAAAATAAATATATGCATATATTGCGCAAGAGAAACGGAGGAAGAAGAGCAGCTGGCTTAGAACTGCAGACAGTACTGCATTAATGATATTGCTTAAGCTACTTAAAGGCTGTATATACATATACATGTGTGCTATCCTCTTACTAATAAATACTAATAATGATTAACATGAATAAATCAATGAGGTCCTCTGGGACAGGTGTGCTCTTCACTCAGTCTTTATTACAGATGGAAGGAGATCAAAAATTAGGCGGAAACCTGAATCAGAAAATGAGAGGGAGAGAGAAACATCAAGGCTGACACCTACAGTAGAAACCAGAAAACAGTTCAACAATTGCTAAAACCCCAAAGATAAAAGGGTAGAAACATTAGTGAAAAATCCAGCAACCAAACGCAGCGGTATATCTAAAACATAATGCTGACTTAATATCAGAATCTGCATTCAATGCATCTCAACACAGTGTAGACAATACGTGTTTTATAAAAACAAGTCCAATATGCAAGCTCATAATTAGAGTGCAATACTCTTGTTAAAGCCAACACTTACAGACAAGTCATTAAAGTACAGATGAGAAA
>JAZGTK010012644.1:0-14804 GCA_036877625.1 Ambastaia sidthimunki | reverse complement strand
AAAACATTAAAATGACATTGTTAATGTTTTTGTTACTTAATGGAAACGTTAGTGAAATGTTCTTACAACCTATAATTGTTAGGTGGGTGTTACACGCCTGTTTTAATTCCTCTGTTTTACCCAAAAATGTGAAAAAGACCTAAAACGCCTATTGTTAGACCACGCGCATTTATATTCCCTCAATTATAAACTGCCATTGTGGATGTTGGAGTATTAACATGAAATACGTAAAACCGCCTCATTAAAAGTGAAGGAAGCCACTTTTGCGTTCTTGTCAGCGGAGAAACCTGCGTCTCACAAAAGCTGCGGCAATCTGATCGTGAATCTGCGCTTGGCATCAGACAGACCGATGGTGAAGGCGTCAGTCTAAAAGTTTAAGTAAGTTTTGAAGAATAGTTAAAAGAAAATTTGTGCATATGAATTTCTGCACAATCATAATAATGTTTTATCTTTTTTTAATTGATAGATAATTTGCACCAGCTAGTCAAGGAAATCAGGCAGCCAGTGTCCAGCATGCATGAGAACACAAGAGTGCAAATTTAATTATGGAGGTCAGAAAGGAAAGCCCTTACAGATTTTATCGTGTATATAAAATCAGCACTTAAAATATATTGTAATTATAATTCATGCTGCCTATATTCTTTTAATGTACATAAACTGCTGAGCCGCTAAGCATTAATAAATTATTAAAATGTTTAAGAATGAAGAACTCTTTTTAATGTTTAATTTATTATTATTCCTCGAGCCGAATCTTTGAAACTGAATTGTGTTTCCTGTCTAATCGAACCGAATCTTTTTATCCTCTATCGATTCTCAGCCATTCAGTCCATCATTACCGGATCACTCGCGTCAGATGATGTGCTGAGATCATGTCACACGAGTCGAATGATCGTATGAAAGAATCGATTAACAAATGTTCGAAAGAAACAAATACGCTAGATTTTGGTCATCGGTATATGGTTGTGCATTGTTGTTCAACCCTCATTTGTGTGCTGTAATTGGATAGGATGGTCCTATCTCTTTTAGCCCCCCCTTCTCTCTCTCTCTCTCTCTCTCTCTCTCTCTCTCTCTCTTTCTCTGTCTCTCGGTCATCGGGATTTTCTCTCTTACAGTAAGCGCCTGGCACTGACAATGTGGACATCAGCAGGGAATATATAGTATATAATCTACATTCGCGTCGTACTATCAGCGCATTCAACTTCATTATTAACAGGTAAGAGGACATTCTTATATAACACATCTTTTCTGCGTAGCTTTTGGCAAATGCAGCAGAAATTAATACGATCGGGTCAGAAGTGAGAGATGGCAAGACTTGCGCTCATATCCCGTAGGAAACCGCTGGTGATGTTATGGCAATAGAAGCGTTACGCGTTGCGCACTGGTCTGTTTCTGCGCTACTAACACAAGTTAAAGAACTAATGTAAAGCTGAACGGACAAGTTTACATCTTAATAGACGTTTTATGGAGCGTTTACATCACGGATCTCTGAGTATGCCGTGACATTTAACATCGTCAAAACATATCGTACCCTTTTCGTGGTGCGCACGTTATGTAGAAGATTAAACTAGTTCCTTGTGCATGACTGGATAAGTCAATGCAAAGTAAGAGCTGAACCAACACCGAGCAGTGATTTAGGGCTTCAGATTACCTTTACAATCAAAAATAAAGGCTCTGAAATGGCTTTCTTGGCAATAACCATTTTTAGGGCTAAAGGTTCCTTGCTCTATATTGATATACAGATTTTTGGTAACTAAAAAGTTCTTGATGTTTCATTATAGTGTATTTGTATTGTATTGGTTTCTGGGTCATTTAAAAGCACCATTAATTGTTTTCTTAACATAATAAGGAAGATTATATACATAGTAAGTTTTTTGTGGATATTAAAAGTATAGATAATAAGAATAGGAGTGACTGTGATGAATGACATGTGACTGTGATCTGGACAGAAGTTCAGACTGCGGGCAGCTGGAGGTCTGGATGATCTCTCCTCCTGGGCATCTGATTTGATTTTGGATACTGTAATTGATTAGGTCGACCAAGACATGAACCCTCACATCAGAGCAAATAGTCATTAGCTTGGGTCAGTGACTGAATGACTGAGTATCTTTGTAATTGAATTATATAATAGAGTATACTGTCTGTTTGTCATCCATCCATCCATCCATAGATATAGTTTTACTATAATTTGTACATAGATATATCTGTTAAGCATTATAGCATTATATAAGCATTATGTTAAGTATAATGTCTGTTAATAATCTCAATCATCCATCCATTCAACTAATACATTTGATTAGTTATTCCACTGGTTCTCTGTAATATGTCAGGATATGAAGTCAAAGCTTGACTGCACCATCATAGTTTATGTAGACTCAAACGCCCTCATTGTGCTCATGGCATTTTCACTGCTAAACTGTTTGGCATGTGAGCGGCTAATTCTTGTTCCCTGAATCACTGAATGGAGATCTCTGTTGCCACTGTTTTCTCTATGCAAACTACGTTTAAAGTTAACTCCTGTTATTAATAGTGTATACTGGGACATGCTGTTAGCTCTGTCCTTATTGCCTGTTTAAAAACACTACCCTGACATGCCCTTTCAAAATAAGCACATTTGATTCTGACTTCAAAGTGTCATCATTTTTTCTTCTTAATGACTATTTGACGTTTTGCATTAATTTCGTTTCCGGGAGCTGGAGATTGAGGTGGCTTTGTAATTGTTGCCATTAAGATTTTTCACAAATCTGCAGCCAAGCACATTAGTTTTGGTTCTGTGATTAAGTCCCCTGTCAACTCAAGACCCCTCAAACTGATATTCTCTCAAAACATGTTTATAGAGAAACAAATTGCCTCTGTGGTTGAGGAAATGAGAGGAGATGGAAAAAGTGATGAATGACATGAGAAAGAAAAATCATGTGTAAATATTTGCATAAAACAAAATCTTTGAACTAGGCAGGTCTTCCAAATGTCCCATTTTGTAGCAGCCCCCGATACACAATGGCATTATGGCCCCCTGCTACACCGCAGACAGACGATTAACAGCAGTTTAATCCGCGTGAGGCCATATTCTTCTCAGCATTCTCATCTACGCCACTATTTTTAGCCCCACAAAACAACCCGGCCCCCCTACCATCAACCAAAAAAAACTGCCTCGCTGCAGGCGTCTGTGAGGAATCCAGCATTTAAGATAAGAGCGCAAGCTCGCTTGGCAGTGCACGAGGATGCTAAGTTTATCTGTGTGACACGCATGTGATTCATGCAAATTTTTCCCTTGTTTCTGCTGTTTATTGCTTCCGACCGAGTTTGCCGCACAGGGTCCCACAGTGAGCTGCACAGGGCTGATGGTACATGGATTCTGCTGGAAAAAGATCTGCGATATCAACTGTTTGCATGTACGGTGACATCAGTTAATTTGGCCTCTGGCCTGCAACGTAACCTTTAGCTATCAACACCATGAGGTCTGGGAGGGTTTAGACCTTTTTATTTTTCTGACTTGAAGGAAAAACAGTATCATTTATTCACCCTCATGTACGTCTTACTTTTTTTTAGAGATTTTAGGAAGCTTTGTCACATGTCAATTCACAGTAGCCACATCTGTCAAAATGCAATATTTTTGGCCAGACAAGGTTACTGTGCATCTGAAGATTCTTCAAAACTTTTCTACTAAAACAATAACAGTCTGAGTTTTGAATGAGATAAGAGTGAGAATATATATTTTTTTAGGGTGAACCGTTCTTTTAAGTAAAAAGAAAAGAGCTTATTGGCAGATTGATGGTATAGTGATGGCGTAATGCCTGTCAAAATTTGATCCATTAACTCTTCACAGAAAGAGAGTGTTGTAACTTGCGTGTGTGTTAGTGAGTTTGATGCCGAGACAACTATTCCATAAGTTTATTCTCTTATAGTGCTTCCTCTAGCAAAATCTGTCACCTTACATCAGTGTGTTTTTATCTGTCTGCTGCATTTATGGCTTCTGCACTGTATTTTATTTTTGATAGATGACACTTCCCATATTTCCCAAAGATTTTTTGGTCTTGTTGGCCCATAGGGATGTCCTAATCATCGCAAAACATACATTTATTATAATAGCAAACAGCTAAGCTTTGGGTTTTACCCATGTGACCAAAATGTATTTAAAGCATATCCTAAGCATATATTTTAAATGGCATGATTAAAACATTTTGAATATTCAACCAAACAAAAATACTGGGTCACATACTGGTTGACTGATGGTTGCTTTTTACTTCTTTAATGTATTTTGGGCAATAATTATATATTTTACGTTTTAAATAAATGTCAATTGTGGCCAAATAAAAAGTTAAACAATTACAATATATACATACATATAAATGTACATTTTAAACAGTTGTTTACTGTATAATGTAAGCACAGCACATATTAACTCTGGCCTTAACCCAGTAATTCTTCTACTCAGAAAACAAAACATTATTTATGAGTTTTAAAAAAGATGCGAAAAAATAATGAATGTTAATTTTGAAAGCAATCTCTGAGCATATCGTGCCTCATTTTTTTGCCATCTTCTAATATCAGCCAGCTTCAAACGAAACGTCAAGGTTGTTGCTTTTGTCTAGAGACTGTATCTAAACTTAGAAGCGATTCTGTGTTGCGTGTGTTGTTTGACGCTCATCTCTGCTTCAGTCGAAATTCTGCTCCCATCAATGTCACAACACCCTCCCGCTCGCCCACTGTCAGTGTTGTGCTTTTCCTTCGACTTTTTCTCAGCGTTTTTTCATGTGTTTGTTGGAAGAGACGTGTTGCGATTCAGAGCCCTGAGAATTTTCAGTTTGTTTCTCTTTTCTTCCAATTCTTATTCTCGTTGGTTTCAAAGCCAGCTGGCGAGGTTGCAATCAAAAAGCTGAAAATGATTTTGAACGTGCGAGTGACGCGTTTGACCTGCTTGTGAAGAGTGTGGGTACGGAACTCATTGTCGTTTTGATGAAAAGAGATGTTTGCAGTTTTACTTGATATCGACATGGAGTTAATGAGGATTGTATAATTGTATTGTCAATTTTTACAGGCTTGCTCTGTATAATTTCCAACAAAACAGTCCTTTCATAAAGAGAAAGAATACATATATTGTTTCATGCTTTCTTAGTTAAGGGGGAGCCCACTGTTCCGAACAAGCAGCCCCTTATTTTTCTGCTTTCTGAGAGATTGAGGTCATTGTTAATTGAAACACAGACACATGTTAATTAGTGTGAGATATTTTCCCCCGAATCTCTCCAACCAACGATGTCCTTCAATTAATTATTAGGTTTTTCTCAACTGCTGCAAGCTAGTGCTAATCAGGAGAAAAATAAATTAAAGTTGGCCCACAAAGTCTGTTATCGTTTACTTACCTTCATATCATTCCAAACACTTTTCTCCTTATGTGGAACATACCAGGAGATGTTTTGACGAATATTCGGGCTGCCATTCAGTATTTTTTATAAAACATCAAACAGAGCTTGAATAAGGTTCATTAAATGTTTACAGACTTGTCATTTTTGCGTTAACTGTTTCTTTAAATCTTCAATGGCTCACTAGCTGTTACATCTAAATATAGTTTAAAATGAACAGCAGGTTTTTGAAAGCTTGTGAGTTAAAACAGCAGCTTTGTCTACATAACAACTTGCAGACGGCTTAATAAAGAAGTGTGAAGTAAATTGTTTGGTTGCATTAGTGTGAAACTGCCATCCGTTTGAGTTAGCCAAGGAGAAATAAAATTGTACACGCCATAAAAAAAGCTTGCCGGGCTACTCTAATAAAGCTTTACGTAATTAGCTAATTTCAGACGGAGACAGTTTCCTGACAACAACCAAAAATGTCTTTCATGGTGATTTTTGGGACGTAATCAATCTGACATGTGTATCAAACACCTGTTTTCCCCAAACAGAATGGCTGCCACCTTCCATTTTAATCAGCTACAGAGAAACTGCCACAGCCTCATGTGACGTACACCCAGAAAACTGAGCGCGGATATATCTCGGCTCCTCCGAGAGATTCCCCCCAAAGCAATATTTATAAGATGCAATATCCACCTCCCACAGCCTCAAATGAAGTCCTTTGCGGAATGGCGCGCACGCGATACGCTTTTCCGTGGCAAGCTGCCTTACAGTTCCATTTTCCGAAGTAGTACTTAAAAGAAGAGGGGGGCGGGACCTCTGGACTTTCTGCCATTGGTTAAGAGTGTTAATAAAGGGAAACAGAAGACAGAGGAAATGGGAGTGCTCATTTAAAAGCACTCTGTATTCTCGGAGGGACGGGTGAGAGCATGAGGGAATGGTTGAAAACCTCCCTCAGACTGAAAGGTTACAGGTTAATGACTAACTCTGAAATAGAATAGGAGGATAAATGCTTTTTGGCAACCCAGCTAAGTGAAACTTAGGTTTCACAAGCATGAGCGTGTAGCAGGAGGATAGCCAGGAAGGTACCAGGATGCTAAAGTCAACATTGCATTTAAACATTTGTCAGATTCTTTTATCCAAAGTGACTCTTAGTGTATTCAAGATATATACTTTATCTCAGTTTGTGTTTCCTGGGACTCGAACCCTTGACCTTCATGTTGCTAACACAATGCTCTAACAACTGAGCTACAGAGACATGAAATCAACATTGAGCTGATGTGTGTTTAAGCTTCCTATAGTGACAGTACTGTAACACTGCCTTTGTAAAAGAGGTCAGCTACACATAAAGTTACTACCAGTAAGTAACTATATTGATCTTTTAAATATATATATTTTGTAATGTTGAATATGTATGTATATGTATATAATCCATCGCTGAATGATCAAGCATGGTTGTAGCATTACAGTTTTATATGAAACTTGCAGCTGTTTGGTGACTAACACAGAAAAAGTGGATATAAATAGTCTATAAATATCTTCACAGTTATGATTCATCCATCCAACTGCACAGCAATTATTTTTTCTTTTGTTCACAAATTGATTTGTTACCCAACAGCAGTTTAAGCATAATATTGTTTCAATTACAAGTAATCAAATTATGTAAGTATGTCTCCTTACTTTGTTAGGTCAAATATACTGTGTATGTATGCAGTGACTGTATAAACTACAATTATACACCAATGTGTAAGACTGTTCCAGGCTCTTAAGTTGCAATCTGTAAATTTTGCCTCTCTATCACCATCGCTGTTTGAAACATAAAGTTACAGGATACTTTACATACTTATATATACACATATCGCTACTTTAGAATTATAAGGTTCTATCTGACATGTTTGTCAAAATTAGCTAATTAAAGTTTGAGTTATTGACATATTCTTATTCTAATAAAACTTATTGACACTATTAAAGATCTTTTATTTTTTTTAAAATGTATTTTGGGTGTTTTATTTTGAAAAACAAAAAAGTTCAGTTTTGGTATTTACAATGGAATGCAAAAACTTTAAACCTCAATATCTCACAACTGGTCAAATGCAGATAGAACTAAGGTAGTGATATGTTGAAGTAAAACTGACATCTCAAACTGCCAAATCCAACCTGACAGTTCAATTTTTAAATAATTTCTGATTGGTCAAAAAAGAGTGGACTGCACTTTTTTTGTTTTGTTTTCTTTTTTTTTACAGATGTCACACAGTGTCATGTCTCAGGACACATACAGTATATCAGTGATATCTAATAGCAGGGACATTTTATGTGATATTCTAAACAAATTACATTTATTTCTTCTAGCAGCTATAGACAAAAATTGATGTCATCATTCATATACTCCATTTATTGCTACTAAAGATACAGACTGTGACTGCCACGTTGAATTACACAGAGCGAACATGGCGCCCGGCTGAGAAAAGCTTCTTTATAAACGAGTTGTACAAGTGCTTGCTTTGAAAATGCAAATGCACAACTTTTAAGAAAGATTCTGTAGCTCAATTCATAAATCGTAGGAAAGCAGGGTACCAACAACTCCAGGGTCACGGGTTCGATTCCCAGGTAATGCACTGCATCTGCCAAATGCGTAAATGGTAGAGTAAATATAAAGATCTAGGTCAAATTGTATGTCTTATATGCAGTATTCCACCCCTTTCTTTATATGAGCAATTTCTCAGAACCCCTCACACAAGCCATCCTCCCTTTATTCTGTATCCTCGCCCTCAAGCATGACTGCACAATTATGTCAAGCAATGCTTTGGCTTAAACAAGTGGCTGAATGGTATAGTGTGTTGCAGAGGACGACAGCAGAAGCACTAGAGTGGTTTATTATTTAACACCCATCATATGCTCAGTGGCCCAGACTGGAGCCGTATCTCCTGAGCTTAGATGAGCTTGTTCATGGGATACAAAAGCAAGACCCCCAACAACCTTTAATCTACAAGCACACAATAGATCCAGATGTTTATGTTCCATTGGCACAATTAATCTTTGGTTAAATCTCTCATGTACTAATCATGGAACACCAACTGATATCAGCAAACATCAGGTTTTTGCCCATGAGCAGAGCTGATGGGCATTGTCATGAATGAGGTCGAGCTGATAGGCCAAACAGAGCAAGGGGGAGGAGCTACACATTGATTGCTTTCTAATTATGTTGGAGGAATATCCAATGAAGTGACTGTAAGGTTTTAAATGAGGGACAGCATGAAGTGTGTTCCAAAATTTAAAAGTGTACTTTATACTGTACTCAGTGATTGCCAAATCATATACCATGATATGTTTTTCAAAGCATACATCACTTTAATTGTAGATTGTACTGCAGTTACAATATTTCCAAAAATTCTTGGTAATATTATGACTGTTTGAAGATTTCCATATTAATGTAACATGATAACGTTGCTCATACTTTAATATTAAATTTCTGCATTTGTCTGACAGCATTTATGCTTCAGATTAGAAAAAACCCTCCAATCATATCGTTCGGTGGGGAGAGTTGTGCTGTTGATTTTCTAAACAAACAGACTTATGAGTTTGACCCTGGAGATGATAAAACTGGTGAAAAAATCTCATAGACTTGCATTTAAGAAGTGACCTGATCTGGGGACCAGAATTTATAGAGATTTGTGGGCTCACTGACATTGAGCAGTAAGAACATTATGTAGCTTCACAGCAGCCAGTTTGCACAGACAGGCACCGCTCGCATTTCCTTCAGAGATCTTGTTAATTTTACAAGATGTCTAACAGGATCACGTATCGCATTTAATCTTTTGCTTCATGTGCTTTGCCCACTTGGACAAACACGAAAAATGCATTCCTTGTTTTTGGAATAACAATAGAGAAGGATCCGCCATAATGGAACCTCACATGTCATGAGGAATGCTCCTAAGGCGGCACGAAGAGGGGGAATAATATGCGCGTCTTTATCCCCAAACACGTCAGAATGATTCATGCGGTGACAGAGCAGCCACTGTGCCGGCCTCGCCATCTCTTCCTGCTCACAAGTGGCTGCTTTGTGCCTCTGTCAAGCCCGGGCACGGGGCCGTACAGAGAGAGCAGGACACTGGCAGGGCCCATTCAGCGGGAGATGTTCCGTCTCTCTGGATCTGACCGGTTCAGGATCGAAGAGGAGGAGGAGCAAAAAGAGGAGGCAGCAATGGGGAGCCTTGCCAAGTCGGCGGGCAGCATCCATTCCCATCCTGAATTTAATATCCTAATGCGCTCTTGGAATCGTAGATCTAATAAGGAGAGAGATTGAGAGGGTGGGTGGGAAAGGGGAAAAAAGGAGGATGGGCCTTTTCAATAATGAAAGCTGGGCAGAAATCTCTCAAGCAGCGATGGAGAGGGAAGGAAGGGTGAAGGCCTACCATAAATTACAGGGTTAGGAAGTGACACGCACGTTTCCAAAAGCTCTTGGAAATGCCAATATATGGACTTATTTGTTGTGCAAAGATGCTGCTCTTGCAGGCCGGAGCAGAAAAAGGGCTTTGCAGGGTAAAAAATTCTGAAGACTGAAGCACTGCTGACTGTGATCCCTCAATCTTGCCATTCAGAAACAGCCTTTGTTGTCGTCCGCTGACCATATTTCTTATTAAAACAGGATGTTCAACGAGAACAAAAATGTAACTGTGAAAATTTGGCATTTCACACCATAATAAACTTGACAGACCTGGTTAAAAACAATGCCAGTATAGTTTTTTGGCTATTGATTAACCATAACAATAGGTTGTGTGGTCTAGGTTTCAAAGCAAATATCACATACGGATGAATCATTCCCAATAAGACCAGGAATGTGTTTTAAGGAAGTGAATAGAATCAATTTGGACTTCATGTAGACTTTAACAGAGAACTATTACGTCTCCTGACCTATAAAAGAGCAACCTTCGGGCAATAAAAATTTATTTACTGCACTCTCCGTTCTCTCCCACTCTGTTTATCTCTCTCCCTCTCTCACAAGATCACCTCCTTGTTTTCTGTAGAATATACATGTCTGTGCGAGTAATTACTGTGTAGATCACTCTGTTATCTAGTGCAGAGGATGTAGTGTCAGTGTGAATTAGGGATGAGACAGCCCTGCAGCTGAAGGCTGCGTTGGTTTTGAAGATATAATCATCCACCAGCAAGCTTCAGTCCCCACCCACTCTTTACAGCAAAACAAGTTAATCGCTATTATTAGTCTGCTAGGTTTCTTCAAAATAAATTGATTACACTGACCTAGTTTTTTGATTCACGGTTTAAAAACGAGAAGGTTTAGCACGCTGGTGTGACGAGGGGAAGGTTTAGCGTCACAGCGCAGTGGCTTGGGGTGTTAACAGCATTCCTCTGATAGTTTCAGAATCAAGGCCGCATCCCACACATCGTTTGTGGAAATTGTCTAATTCTTTTTCCCAGAATAGGGGAATAAATCTCACACGGTCGCCACCAAGCATACGGCAAGCGTGCGCTTCAGTGGACAGGACAGAATTTTCTCCTCATTTCTGTTATGGCTGTTCTGCTTTCTGCTTTAGGTTTGTCGTTTTTTAGTGCATCTCTCCATAAATACCACAAGCAACTGTGGTATTATAACTGTTTCATCATATTTGTGGCTAAAAACTGTTTTGTGGCTCAAACAAGTGGCGGTAAATGGTTTGAGATATGCAAAAAACATTTGTTTGTCAGAGTGTAAGTGTTTCAGAAAAGTCATGCTAAAGTATTAATATTTTGTGTTGCAATATTAAGCATATAAACAAAGCTTATATAATCAATTGGCATAGTTCAATGCTAGATATGTGCCAACATCAGAAACTTTTCCTTACGTAAAATGTATTTATGAATATTATGAACTTTGTGTATAGAATAAGACATTTCAACTATGGTATAAATAAAATTGTTTTACGATGTGTTTGTGCTAAGTTGGAGATATCAGTGAAGCATAACACAGCAGCATAGGTAAGCAGTACAAACGTGAGTAAAAGAGTTGCACAAATGCAGTCTGAGAACACACTTATTTTTACACACTATTCACTTCAGCGATTGTGTTTGTGTTCCTCTGCGGCATGCAGCATTTCTTTAACTCGACACTGAGCTGCTTATCATTCCAGAGGCTGGTTACCTCTCCCCGGCTTTGATCAACCACGTTTCTAGACACCCCTCCGCTCCACCTTTACTCGGCTTGCTGTGAAAGAGTCTGATGCCCGTTACCTCTGCATCTACCCCAGAAATCCTCTCTGCTCTTTCCTGATGGCCTGTGGGGGGTTTTGATAGAATGTCATAGGGTGTTACAGGTGGGTGAGAAGTTCTGAGCTCTTAGAGGTTCTCACACCCGTCACCTCACCACCGCCTCCTCCCAACCCCCGGCACTAAGCCGTTTGTTGCCGCCGTGACAGTAGCAACCACTAACCGTTGCTAAAAGTGGCCTGCTTTTCCTAGCACTGGCTAATTTCGCTTTGTTTCGCCAAGCTCCCAGTTTCTCACAAAGCTATCACCTAAATAGCTACTCTGGCTTTGCAAAAAGTCCAGGCCGCAGCAGAGGGAATTATGGGACGGTAATCAAAAGCGAGAGCGCTGCATGGCCGCTGCGGATAAATCTACATCGTTTTAACAAAGCTGTGACAGTGTCGCCCGCTAAACTATAAATGCTCCTCTAATGCAAGACAGCGGCTTAAATCATTCAATGTTCAAGTGTTTTTGTTTGTGACTCAGGATTTTTTTATTTTCTTCTTTCAGTCTGCCAAGCACCTAAAATATTGAACAAGCCTTGTGCTATTTTTAGCTGCAAGTTCTTTCTATCCAAGCTATGTGAGTTCCTATTTTTTATTCTTAATCCAGCTATGGTACAATTTTTAAATTTTAGTAGGACACATTTTACAGCTTTGTCAAGATCCAGGAAGACAGGGAAAGAACCAAGTAGGGGTCTGATTCTACATACAGAACAACAGTAGAAGTGTTCCAACATCAAGCATAAAACTATTGGTTAACCATTTGTTATGAATAATCTTATATCTGGATTTGCATCCCTCATTGCATTTCAGGCCTTGTGATTGGTGTGTTTACACAAGCCTGCAAGTTAAATACTTTTAATACATCCTAATTCTCTGTCATTTTTGTCATCTCTCTCACCATTTCCCATCCTTTCAGCCCAACCCCTCCCTCCATCCATTCCTGCTGTGCATCTGTCCGTCAGAATGACAGGCAGATGGGATGTGCCCCAGAAAAAAAAAACAGCATGGAAATCTGCTGCTGTCAGAGACAGAAAGACCAGAGTGTTGCGTTTGGAGACACATCTCACGCAGAAAGAGCTAACCTAAGAGCAGATTCTGTCCGTAATGCGCTTAGCCTCTGTGCTCTAACCAATCAAAACCAATCCTCAAACAGTTTGTCTACTCCGGAATGATTTCCCACTGGGCAAAAGGTTGGATCTGTGTTGCCGGCTGTGGGTTGTCTGCATGGTGTTGATGTGAAGTCATCATTTCTTGAAGAACTGTCTTGATTCTTGACAGATGTCATAAAATGATTGTTGATTGTAAGATTTAAAGCTTTGGATCTCAACATCAATTATTAATATTAGGCACATTTTTTGCCCAACATGTCTTAAATTTTAGGCTTTCAACATTACTTCCAGACATCTACATAATCCCAGATCATCTTTTTTCATTTCCATGCTAGATTCATGCTGGTTTAAGCTAGTTAGTACTGGTCTAGCTAGCGTACTAGCACAGCCATGCTGATTATCAGCAAAACCAGGTGACTTTGTTAAACCGGCATGATCTTTCTGACAAAGCTGGTTGACTAAGTAAGTGATGATAATTAAGACAGTTAATATCATATCTACATAGAAAACTAGATGGACCTGCTGCAAAACCAAATATTTGCTAGTGATCTGTGCTTGTTTATGGTTGTTTTATCAGGGATCATTAATGTTCAGAACTGATGTAGGATCATTATTATCTCTCAAAACAAATGTTACCCACATATAACACTGGCCCGTTTATTGCTATGCTCCAAGTTCTTACAAACCAATCCTACCAGTTGTATATTCCCTCAAGCATGACAACAAAACATGCTGTCTAGGATTAGATTCAAAGGTCACATGTCACCATAATTGTACTGTTTATGCTGAGACAAGAAGCGATCAGTTTGAGAAATGGTTTTTAGTACCTGCCATGACACACTACTTGCAACCGAAGAGTAACTTGTACGGTTTCCTTTTGTCCCAAGAATACGAGTGGCTTCGAATGAGTTTTTTCCACACATGACTACCCTGAACCCCACACAAAGACCTCGTTGTAGCTGTGGGATGGTTTCTCATTAGAGAACTGGCTGCCTTCAACATGTTTTTGACTTTAGCGATAACGACAAATTGTTCCACATTTTGGATTACCGCCATGATAGATTATACAAGCATCAGTCTAGACATTTTGGATTACATGCCGCTTCGTGTCCTAGTTTATTTCAGCTTGCAAAACAAGTACAAAAACGAGACCATTGAATACTTTTATGCTCACAATACATTGTTTACAGGTAATCAGAGATTAAATGGAGCACTTTAGACCGTTTAATTCTAGGAATTTTAACATTTCCCTTGGAATTCTGTTATTTATAACATGCCTAAAAAAAAAACAAAGGCACTTTGAATCTGAACTGAAAAAAAAAAATTACTTCTGAGACAGAAGTAAGACAGGATCTGAGACAGGAACTCAAGGTCGCACCTCAGACTGGCAGGTCATGATGGAATCGTGCATATCAATTATTTTTATTTCTTGTTTTTGGCTGACGAGTTGCCCCGAGTTTCCAATTTAGGTGCCCGTTTTGGAGTGCTGGCATTCACTGAGGCATTCCGGGAACGGTAAGCGACCGCGTTTAACTACCAGTTCTGGTGTTTTATCTGCTTGGCTTCTCGCCAACATAAATGAGTAGGTGTTCCAATGCCCAGTCATGCCTTTGCTCGGGGTTGAATGCATTATATTTAAATTTGTGTTTTAAAGGCAGTGTTGAAAGACAAGTGGCCATAATATCATATAACTATAGAGAGATTAAACATTAGACTTTTCAAATTAAGCATACCATAAGAAAATATATTTTATGTATACATTATGTATACAGTACAAACAAAATCTTATTTTTTTAATATACCTGAAAACCATAAACTGAGAACAGTAGAATAAATACTATATGTATATATTTGTGTGTGTGTATTAATGAATGAATGCCCATATACATGTTTTTGTTGTAACAAAATGCAATTTCTTATTCTTTTGATTTTGGGCTGAACTATGTCATGCATATAATGGTATCCGTGGCACAAACAAGAAATGAAAACAATATATAAAGATGTTCCCTGTCCTATGGAACAGAGGGATCTTGACATCTAAGATATTATGTGCACCTGCATATTCAATTTCCACCCGACCACTCCAGAGGTCTCTGGTTCCTTCACCA
>JAZGTK010012643.1:0-14806 GCA_036877625.1 Ambastaia sidthimunki | reverse complement strand
GTGTTTTTGGCAAGATGTAATGGGATAGATTGAAACAGGAGAGAGATATTTTTAAAGGTTTTCGTGTTGCTTCTTGTTAATTGTGTGGCACATGCTGTTCATTGTTCCCTGATGAAGGCTGTTGCCAAAATGTGTGAAAGCGTTTCATTCATTCCTCGGATGAGCCGGAGCAACAGATGCTCTGATCCACACTGTGAACTTCTGTTTCCCATTTAATCTGTCTGATAATTGAAAGCTCTGCAGGCTACAAATAGCAATTTTAGAATGTAGGAACGTTGCTTTAATGTTTCAATTAAGTAATAACAACATTAAAAACATGAAAGTTCCAGGAACGCTCAAAACTTCTAGTTTTTTAACATCTGTTTAGTTATTCAACCTTTTTTAAACTCTGTAACATTTTTAAAACATTCCATTAACAACTTAAGAATAACGTTTCTGATATATGATTAATAATATTAAAAAAGTTCTACTAACATTACTGCAGGAATAACTTTGAGAGAACATTTAAGGAATGTTCTGAGAACCTTTCCTGTTAACTGGGGTCTTTTTGAAAGATAAGTCTGTTATTGGTCCTTGATAATGGATTTTGGTTTGGGTTTTTTTCTGGATTGTCAGGTGATAAGAAGTACATCATGGGTTCCAAGCTGTCCAGTGTGGATGCCACAGTTTTCGGTCACCTCGCACAAGCCATGTGGACTCTGCCTGGCACACGGCCCGAGCAGCTCATTAAAGGTGAGCAGAACCCGACAACCACAATTAAGTGTTGCTAATGGAAACATAACCCTCTGCATCAGTCACAGAAATTATGGTGTGGGTGATTAAAGTGGAAATAATTGGAAATCAAAAGGAAGATTCATGCACGTGATGATGTTTGATGTTCCAATATTTAAATGAATACTTCATCCATTCTGAATCATTTACTCACCATCATACTGTCTAATATGGGTACAAAAAGAGAAGATATTTAGTCATCCACTAGGTGGCATTAGAGGCATTCATGTACGCTTCTGTATGTTGAGTTATAAATACAGAAAATAGTTTTGATTCTGAGGTGATTAGAGGTAAACTGGTTACCCATTAGTACCTAAAATAGATACTAATAGGTAACGTGTATATTCCTCATATGCTAAATATACTGAAACTAGTATATGATGATGTTTATATAGCCATTCACATAGTATTTTCTAAACAATGGCAATCTAAGAAATAACTTTACCTATATTGCCCCATAATTACATAATTTTACAGAGACACACTGAAACAAAAAACAGCAATTCGGTTAACAAGGTTTGAAAAGCCTCAGGCACCATTTACTTCTATTGTACGCACTGAAAGTGAACAACATAATAGGGAGTAAATGCGGACAGATTTTGGGTGAACTGTCTCTTTAAGAGAAGGCAGGAAAGCTAGATAACAAATTCTGCCCTCATACAGACCCATTGTGTCTGACATTTGTTCACAGGAGAACTGATTAACTTGGCCATGTACTGTGAGCGCATACGGAGGAAGTTCTGGCCTGAATGGTTTGTGGACTTAGAAGACTTCTGTTATGAAAGTGACAATGACACCACCAGTGGGACGCCCACCTGCCTGCTGGACCTTGGCCTCTTTTCCAGGACAGACACTTTAGAGGAAAGTGAACTGAGCTTCCCGTCACACGGTGACACACACTCGCAAGACACAGATCACACCGGACGCTCCCTCTCTGACTCTGACATTGAAGTAGACGGTTCAGATGTTGAGCAACAGGTCAAAGGTTAAATCACATGACCTCTACCCTTTGTCAGAGATCATTGGTTATGTTAAAGGAATGCTCTTCTGTTTCCACCAATGAGAGAGTTGAGCTGTTATAACAGGCCACATGCTGGTCCATAATTTTTCTCAAAACAAATTTTGAGATTTCCTGGCTGAGTGGGTCACATTTTGATGGACCTGAAATACAGACAGACAGAGTGAGTGTATATGTGTGCAATAACAGGATTTTAACATGATGTCATGGATGTGTACGTCTTAAAATTTATACCGTAAAAGCTGGACGATCGCTTGCTTTGTGAGACATGTAAAAACACTTCTCAATTGAATGGAACAGTAATGGTGTATGAGACACTGTTGTAAACCAATTATTCCTCGGATCCACTTGGAAGTTGTTTTGGTTCTTCCACCGGTTGGCTTTTATTTTAAAAGGAAACAAACTTTTCTGTTATTTGGCCAGTTAAGAGGGGAGCAGTTACTGCTGTAATGCACAGCATAGCATCAACTGAAACAACATTAACATCATTAACACTACAAAGAAAAAAACAAACTTTTAATACTGATCAAAACAAACCAGTCATCGCTTAATACTCGAAAGCTCTGATGAAACAAATATTACACATTCAGAACAGAAAAACTAAGCAAAACATATTTTGATCCAGGATATTTGTGTGAGGTGTGATAAGATTTTTATTTGTACCAAATAAAACTAAAATTGTATTCCCACCTCTGTTTTAACTCAGATCATTCCCATATCATCTAAGAATATATAAATCATGCTGATTGATGGATGAAAAATGACAGGGTGGATAAAAATATTTATAAGGCATATAATCCTGTTTTTTCACCTCACATAAAGGTTCTGCAAATGAAAATTCTTTCATCAACTTTTGTTTCAAACTCGAGTGACTTGATCTCTAATTTGAAACACAAAAAAAGGATTTTAAATAACATATTAGTCACTGGAATGTCATGAGATTGAGTAAACGATGACAGAATCTTCATTTTTAAGTGAACTATCTTTTAGACACTGAAATAACAAAATACATCCAATCTTTACAAATATTTAGGCTAAAACATACAAATCAAATACAATCCCTTATATAATATTTATTTGTTCCAGTGTATTTCATCGGTTTCAGACTCTTAATTAGACTGAATGGTGCTTAATGCCTGTGTGCCTGACTGCAGCCATTTGTATATGCCTAACAGAAGCTTCTCTGTCTCCCCTCGTCCTGCTCGATATAATTGGTTCTATATTACAGACCTGTGTTCTTACACGCTAACACCACCAGAGGGCACTGTGACCTTTCATTTTGAGTGGGTCCTATGCAGGCACTAGTATTGTTCTCACAGGTATCCCTGTCGGCTTCTGCCTTAAAGAACATTTTTAAATATCACTCATTTCTGCACTGTACATACAGTGAACATTAAACAGTCATCAACTTTATTGATGTAGGAGTTAGTCTGATTATGCATAAGGGTTGTGGGGATGCTTGTATTCATTCATGTGGGTGATTGGTGAGTGCAGTGTGTGTACGTTTATGCAGATTTGCCTTAGTTGAGGGATACGTTCATGTGTCACACGGGTAGTTTTCCCTCTTTCTGTTGGATTTACTTGAAACCCGCGCAGATGCTAAATTTATTTATTTATTTATTAAGTAGTTCAGATTTTTATGCAGAGTTATGTTGTTTACTTACATTATTGTTGTTTTGCACACTTTAAAAAAGGTTTGGATAATGTAAACCTATATATGGCAAACTTAGAAATAAAGAACAGCACTGAACCAGGGTCTATACAATCAGTAAGATAACATGTTATATGTGTGTGTATGATATGGTAACCTGTAATACATAATTGACTTGCATGTGTGTTTGTGTGTGTGTCAAAATCCTCTGTCAAATGTTTATTCCCTATATAGAATTTTTCTCTATATCTTCTATATCTCTTGAGTCTGGTTAAAGATATGGATTAACAAGCCCAGTCTCATATGGATTCTGTGTAAATAATAAATAACTGGCAACTTATTATTGGATACAAAGTATCACAGTATGAAAAATATCTAGGTCTTTCAGTGACCTGAAACTCATGCCTAAGAAGTGTGACCCATGATAACACAAAAAAATCATATTATAAACCTATAGATCTATAGATTTTCTCAATTGTTTCGAATCCTGCCCTGTTTCTTTGTAGATTTACACATTGTAGATGCATTTCTTTGTGTCGAGAACATAGCTGGATTATGTTCCAATTAACAATGATGTCGAATCAGTTTTGCTATAGATTTGTTACTAGCTTAAAGCCATATTAAGTTAATTTCCTGTCTGTGAAAGCAAAACAATGCTTATAAATGTAAACAAAATTCTACCTAATCTGAATTCAGCTACAAATACTGTGCATAACTGAGACCCTCCCATGAGTGTTTATTGGTTATCCTGAACTGAATAGTTGTTAACAATGATTGCTCCAAAACATCAATTAAATGGCTGTGACAATTTCAAAGCGTGTGTGTATGAGCTTATTCTTTTCAATGAGTGCAAGAACACAGCCCACGAAATTCAGATACACTCCTGTGATCTTTTTCAAATCCCAGCTGTTATGTTCTTTGATGCTTTGTTATTAATTTATTCAGGAGGTTCAGTACAGTAGCAAACACACCTTAAAGCTGAATGAATTTCACACAGCTAACACAAAGCTAAGAGTCTGAATGATTAAACATTCTTTATTTCTTTTCATAATGTTTTACTTCAATATTCACCTTTTTTTTTATAAAATATAATTATATTTTAGGTGTTGTACATTTTCTATACATGTTTCTGCAATTTAATGTCCAAAGCATAAGTGCTAATGTTTAACCCCTTGTGTGTGTGCCCAGCTAACAGGGAACGTTCTCAGAACATTGGCTAATATTCCCTAAAAGTTATCAAAAAGCTCTTGCAGTAACATTCTTACATTATCAATGTTGGTGAAACATTTCAAAACATTCACAAAAACGTTACAGGATAAAAAAATGTTTGAATAACATTCTTTTATAACAAAGCAATAACATACTAAAACAATACTCTAATAAACTAGATGTTCCTAGAACTCTATGTTTTGTTCTATGTTCTTAGAACAAAATAACATTTGTAACATTTTTTGTTACTTAATAAAAATGTTAAGGAAACGTTCTTACAATCTAAAATTGTTAGCTGGGTGTGTGTTTACCATGAGCCACCATCTTTTCAATCAGGCTAATGAGTGATAGTCATCCATGCGCAGAGGAGGGCTGATTAAGGCGTTTCCAGGCACTGGAGGTGTACAGAGGAAACAGCAGGGGAAAGAGAGAGAGAGAGAGAGGGCCACGGATCAGGAACCAGGATCCCGGGGGATGGAGCAGGTGCAGCCTGCAAGTGAGGCCTTGGGCCTGACGAGGCAGCCAGAGCTTAAAACAATCTGCATAGTACCTTCTTTTAATTTAGGTTCTTCAACATCCCATGTCTCTCTCTCACCCCCTTCTCTCTCTCTCTCTCTCTCTCTCCCCTGCTCTTACTGCTGCTTAACAGATCAGTGCTCCACAAAGAGGGGTAAACAGAGAGAGGCAAATTAAAAAGGGAACCCCCCTGATACCCCAAAACAAATTAGTGCAAACAAATTACACAGAGTCAACACACAAACACAGCAGCATCTGTGGCTTTGGACCGGGATGGCGGAGGCAACGGAACCTGCACACACGCTCGGAGACAAACATCCAATCACAGAACGACTTCAGGTCATTTCATCCTCAGTTTTCAAGACCCGTGTTTGTTCACGCTAACAGTGCAGGAACGGGCTAACCGCAAATGACTATATGTTATTTTAAAACCTTGTGCACAGAAATCACATTTTTGAAGAACTGTTACAGCTCTTGTCATCAAGCTCTAAAAAACTTAAAAGTCATTAATCAGAAAAGTTGGCCCTTTATTACTTGTGCTCTATATTCCATGTCTTTTGAAGTTACTGTATACAATAGCTTTGTGTAAGGAAAAGACAGAATTTTAAGTTAAGACAGAAGTTTAAATTTAAGGTTACATTTAATATCCTCCCTGGAGCTGTGTGTTGAGTCTTCAAAAATGTTCATTTTGTGTTTCATAGAAAAAGGGTTTGGGACAGCCTGAGACCAGAATTACTGAACTGTTACTTTTAATATAGCTCGCTCTTATATGCATAAACACAAGCATATATAAATGTGAGTTATTTCTGAGATAGGAAACAAAAGGACAATGGCTTGTGTGTGTCTAAAGGGTTTACATTAAAAGTATCTCTTATGTATAGTCAGCCTGCAGGAAAATAGAAGTACATTTCTGAGATTAATCTAGACTCTGCCGCACACTTTAATCTCTTTATTTAGTCATCTGCTCACTTGTTTGCACTAGCTCTAAGAAAAGTCACAAACACAAAGCTGAAAGTCAACACATTGTATATTCCACAATCCATATGGAATATAACTATCATTCTATATGGAACAAAGAGTGATTTGTGAGGCTGTATAGTTATTTATTAGGCTATAAATCAGCGTAGTGTAAAATAGGTTTGCTTTGAATATGTAAGGAGGCCCTAGAATAAGATGGGCTAGTGGTCAGTGCACAGTAACTATAGTACAAGTTTTTATTTTTAAGTTTTTACTATAGTAAACATTATATGTCATATATATCAAAAATGTTATTCTGAAGGTGTTAGTGGAATGTTTTAGGAACATCACAGAATTTAAAATGGTCTCAGTAATGTTCTTATAACCAAGCAATAACATTAATACATTGTCTATAAAACTGAATGTTTTGAAAATTTCTAGAACTTTCAAAATAATTATTTTCCATTCTTTATTTTCTTTATATTCCATTAAGTAAAATAATATTTTCCTATTTTTTCATTCGATTTTGTGGTGAAATTACAACCTGGAAATGTTCTTGATAGGTTTTGTGAGAATTACTCCTAAACAGTTCCATAAAATCCCAGTCAATAACCCCAGAACAAGATACTTTAAGGCTATCATAAACAAAGCCCATTTATTTGAATTGTTTGTATCTCATTCTGTCCCTATGTGTGTGTATGCATGTGTTAGAGCGAGACAGAGAGATTTTATCTGGCTTCATCTTCTGGCCCCCTGGCCACCTGGCAGAGACAGTGACCCTTCCATCTGCCCCCCACTGTCTTCCTGTTTGTGTGTTTTTTGTGGATCCAGAGAGATGGGAATAAAGGGGGCCGCACAGGCCTGGAGTGCAGTGCTGCGTGTGCCAGGTGACTCCCCAGGCCCTCTGTAAGACCTCACTGGCTTTAGCCTTGGCAACCAGGCTCAGGTGCTGTTTATAAAGAGTGAGCTATGACACCAACAGGTGGCGCTATTTTCTTAACCAATTATGCCTTTGTTTGCTTGTTGGCATGTGCCTCTATCCAGATTGTTTTGGATGTGTCTCTCGGCCGCTGGACAGGAGCCAGGAGGAGTTTGTATGTGTGTGGGCTGGTCTTTTCACCAACATCGCTCCTCAAAGCCTCCTCGGAAAGCGCCAGGAATGATAAGCTTGTGGCAAGCTCATGTTTTTGAATGTGAACGTGCGTGTATGTGTGCCATGTTCTTTATCATATTCTTTGTAAAGACCCACATATGTCTGTCCATTTGTCTCACCAACAGATGATGACAGATTAATGAGAAGCCATTCTCACTTTTGTTGCCTGTGTTTCACCACAGAAGAAAAGTAAGTGTTTCTTGACCTGCAGCTTTTTAAAGGTCTGCTCTGCAAGGACGTTTTAACCCACTTCTGTTTTTCTTTCACCGCTTTTTGGATTAGAGCAGGTAGTTTTTCAAAAGGAGAAAGAGAGAGGGTGAGTAACTTTGATACCCTCAGACTAAGAGGGCCATCGGTGCAGTAGAACGGGCCCCGTCCCAGAATCCTCTACTTTTTCCTCATTATCTCTTTCCCCAAGCTGCTGTTCCTCTTCCTCTGGATGTTATCTACAGCTGCTTATGCCCTAATACCACAATTGTTGTTCTCTAAAAACAATCATTAGCAATCCCATCGAGACTGAGGGGTTTTAGCAGCTTTCTCTCTCTCCTGATGGTTTTCCGAAGCGCTTTATCTCTCGCTCCTCTTTTTTCCCTTCTGAAAACAGAAGGATATTGGCAAAGCCTCTTTAAACTCTCCAGCATTACGGTGGATTATTTTGCGCTGAGACCCTTGGACATGTTTTTTTCCGTTCTCTGTCTTTTATTATTTTCTTCACTTCATGGCTGAGGCAGACACGCTAGGTAAACATTTTGGCGTCACACTCGATTGCGTTCCAGAAAATTAAAAAACGCAGAGACAATGGGCCCGGGACACTGACACGCTAAGACCTTGGCTCTAGGGGGAAGGCTCGCACGCCGCATGACAGCGCGGCCCCGGCGGGCGGAACAATGCCGGCCCGCGTTCTGCGGTGTGTGCGCTCGGAGCGCAGCGCTTAGACTATCTGCTCGAGGCCATCTGTCTCTCCTCCTCCTCCTCTCTCACCCCACCGCCACGGCGGATTTGAACTTGGCTCAATTATTCATCTGTTTACAAACACAAATGCAAACAGAACAGTTGGATCAGTTGGGCGTGGGTCTTTTTTGGGAGCTCTGATACTGAGAGTTTTCCCCAAAGGCGACGCAGTGTTAGAGATTTATTTCAGAGTTGCAGGTACTTAAGCAGCGACCTCCTGAAACGATGGCAGACGTGTGACAATATGTGTTGTGCTTATGCGCTTAAGTGGACAGCTGTTTATTGGTACAAGTCAATAGCCTAACTTAAATAGAAATTAGAATTGCTTAGCCCTCAGTTTTATTTCTAAATAAAACTTTTTTGTTGGTGGTTCTGTGACACTGAGAACTGAGACTGTCTTGCCTAAATACTGATTTGAAAAAATATAACAGTATAGTATAGTATAGTATAGTATAGTATAGTATAGTATAGTATAGTATAGTATAGTATAGTATAGTACTCCAGTGAGATTCCCAGGACACTTTCTCCCTAGGGTCTATAGAGGGCAGTATAACATCGAATAATATAAATTTTGTTTTTTATTTGAAAAATGTTCACATTTTTTTGATTACGAACTGTGACAAAATGACTCCTGAGGTGGAGATTACGTTGTGTATGAGGTTAGTAGAGATGAGTGTATGATTTCTTGTTAATGTTGAGGTGATTCTTGCATGTAAAAATAGCACAAAACAACAACAAATAACCCATAAATTTAGCTTTAAATCATTGTGGCTTCTTTAATGGAAAAACATCTGTATCTCTAAAGTTCAGTCTGTAAAATATAAACAATTATATTGACTATTGTGTTAAACAATGTCAAAATCAGTCAGGTGTTACTTTAGGAGGTCTTAGGCCTTTTTTGTTTAGCATTTGTTGTGATAAAGGTGCTTCCAATCACAACCTCTGCCCTCATTTCCCATCAAGCCTGAACTATTTGTCACAAATTTCATAATCCTATTGATCATTTCTCCTACAGCAGTCCTAACAATCATTAAGCTCTCGAAACAAACTTGATAAACACCAGACTGATTTTATGAACTCAATAAAAAGTTTTAATTAACCTTTATAACCCTTACAGGTCTTCAAGTCCACCAAAACCAGTCCTGTTTCGCCTCCTGACGATTCTGTCTATCTCTCACTCCCCTAATTCCCAAACAGAGATTTGCAATAAACGTTTTGTACGTTGCCCTTTATTCTTGGCGTAATGCAGAGACAGATTGCACTGTAGCTGTCAGTTTTACTCACTTCCTTCCTGAGAGACCGAAAGGTCTGCCCTGAAGCTCCCAGCGTTCCTCCCCACATATAAGCTGTCGCATTGTCACTGTGTACTAAGCCATTCCTCGGAGAGCTTATAACGTTCATTAATCTAATTAAATATGTCTTATTGCCCAAATGAAAGGCTGGAAGCTTTGCTGTAGGATAAGTGTAGAGTAAAACTGGGTCCCAGTAGAGAGGCTCACAGGCAAGTTGCACTAACAGTGCTGTGCTTCATTAGGCTCCTAATTACCTTTTGTTTCTCAGTAGTTTGTGCTGTTTTAATGAGAATCTACAGGCACTTAGATCTAATCTGAATTTTCTAATCTACTGGTCCATTCCCGGAGAGTCAAAATGTTATTGGTTTATTTGTAATCATACTTTTAAATGGTGGAGATATGACTCCCCCTGGGGCTATTGCTGGGTTTTGAGTGACTAATTGAATTCTTGGCTCACCGACGCTGCTTGGGTGTGAGTCAGAGATGAGCGCTCGTTGAACGCTCAGGCTGCCAGTTAAACAAGAAAAATTGTACACGGCTTCGGTTCTGCTCTTTCGACCTAGATCAAACCCTCAAAACTCACCTTTAGGGTCTCCATGGCAACAACACCCCTGTCATGAAGAATGGAGGTCCGGTATTGTTAGGTCACATTCTAAAGTGATGAATGCACTTCAAAATAAGATGTGTGGTCAGTAATACTGTCAATCAATTCTGTTTTCTATTCTGCAGATGGGCTAAGATGTTCCCCCAACCTGGTTAGGCTGGTTCAGCTGGTGCTCAGACAGTTTAGGTACAGATTTAGTCCCTTTTTTATTTATTTGTGGATGATGGTTTCTGTGTCTGTGTTTATCTAGGAGCAAGAGTTTGCAGCGCCAAAGAAGTCATTTGATATGTGACCTGCCATTAGAGTGTCTGTATATTTATCATCTGCTGAATTGCCTTTGTGTTGTGCTGCAAAATGGCAGCAATACATTCTCAAATGGAAGCGCTTGAAGGTTAATGAGTGGCAATTGCCCAGTGAGGACTAAATCTATTAACGTTTCATAGAGGAAATCAATCAGTATGACCAACTCTCACTGATTTGTCATTTTGAAACATTGCCCATTGGAATTAAACAGCACATTCTGTTACATGGGATCATCTGTGATGCCTTGATTTGCTCTTCATTAAGGTGATTAATGCTCTTTATACTGATTCTGGATCAGTAAACAAGCGCTCTTAATCATGAGTACCATGCTGTGTTATGTGACCCCAGACAGTGATAATGACCAAATATGATAACTGCCCAGAAGAACCTTGATGCCTGTCAGACAGATTTAGATGGTAGATCTTTGTTCTCCAAAAGTGGAAAAGTCTTTGATGGTCTTAATTTAGTTCTGAACTAGACTAGGTCTTAGCAATAGAATTAGCCACCTTGATGCTCTGCATACAATAACACAGTCTCAATAACAGTTATTCTGTGGATTTTGTTGTTTTGGTAATTTTGTGATAATTACTATTATTTTAAATTATTTCTGGTGCATTATTTGTTTTCATTTACTAAAAGATTTGATTTAAGAATGTAACTTTTTAATGTTTTTATATCACATTCTCCACCTCTTCTTTGCTGATCCCTAACTTTTTAGGGATCAGCAAATGTTTTTTATTAAACATAAACAGAAATAAACGGATTAGTGTTCAAAATGGGCTTCTTACTTCCCCCCAATTCACAACAGTGAGCTTATAATAATGATTTATAATTTGAGCTGTCGGTCCGATTTCCATGGAAATTGCAGTTTGTTTATTTAACCAACATATGTGAAGAAAAGTGCGTAAAATAACCTGCAATTTTATGTTTCAAACAGAGAGAGAGGCAGAAGTTACGGACTGCAGCTTTAATTGTTACTGTATCTCCGATATTAAATGCAATAATTGGTAGTGTTACTATCGAAAAACATTTTATTTCCCCTGTACTGTTTCTCAGTCCCCATTGAAACCAGCGTCCCATCCAAGATGGAGCAACCTGGGTAAAAGATCCCAGCTCTAATTAACACAAAATGTGCCGGAGGAACTTTGCACACGCATCCAGTTTACGGTACCGCTTCAGTTCCGACCGCTGAGCCCTCCTGCGCAAACACGGAACATGCAGCGGGAGAGCTGAGGGATGGGGAACAGAAGGGGAGGAGGGAGATGCTACAGATTGTGCGATGATGAAAAGCTCTGTGCCCAATTCTCATTTGCTGGAAATCTCCTGTTATCATATGTGCTCAGGCTGCGCCTCCCTCTCCGTCTCAGATGCCGCGTGTATTATTGATGGATGCGGTGTGTAGCTTCGCTTGCTCCGCGGGCTCTTGAGAGTGTATGTACGTCCAGACGAACACTCAATCAACAGCTCAAAGCACAGATGGATGCTGCGTTACACCATTCCCTCTCTCTGTTTTATCTCTTCTTTTTGGGAAGGAAATTGCTTCATAAATTATTATACATGCAATTCTTGTTTTCCAGCTTTGACTGATTGCCTTTTACAGTATACAAGAAGTATCTGTTTTTAAAACTCCGGTTTGCTTCCAACATAGGCCGTGTTCCAAATGTCATAGCGCCAGGTAACAGGGAACATTCTTAGAACATTGGCTAAGATTCTCTAAGTTCTCTCAAAGTTGTCAAAAACACTTAGAACATTTTCTTAATGTTATATATCAAAACCATTATATATTAAGTAGTAAGTGGAACATTTTGAAAAGTATTTGAGGGATTTAAAAAATGTTTCTCAAAACCAACCAATAGCATTAATACAGCATCTAAAAACTTTTTGTAAGTTCCTAGAACTTTAAAAATAACATTTTTATTATTTCTGTTACTTAATGGAAACATTAGGGTTAGGGTTACAACCTAACCTTTTAGCTGGGAAGTTACTTTTAATGTATTTGTAGTCAACATTTTCTCTTGTTCGCAGTTTTAGAATTGTTTTCCCTCCGTTTTTTTTTGCAATGCATTCTGGGATATTCCCACTTTTCTGAACAGCATTTGTATCCATGTTGCCTTAAAATACTGTCTCTGTAGGCAGCTCACTAGTATTTGGAACGGAAGAGTTGTGATGTTTGTGCATAACAAAACAACACAGATTTGTGCATTTTTATAGCAGTAAACTGCATGCTCCTGTGATTGATGACAACCATCAGATTCGATGGGCTTGTTTTTTTATCACGCTGGCGCAAAATGACCGGGGACAGACACAGGCAGAGGGACCGCTTCAGTGGCTAATGAGAGGCATTATTCAAACTCCTGCTCTGGTGTCAACATCGCATGTCCTGCGTCTCACTGCCTCTACTGAGTACAGACAAGCAGCCCTGCGACTATGACAATTAAAGGTTTTCCTCAGTTCATTTTTACCAATGAAAAAACAAAACAATGCCCACTGTCATATGTAAATATGCACCCAATTGAAATCATTATTGTAAAATGTGAACTTTATTGCAATTGCATGAGTTCTGGGAATGTTTCAAATACATTATCAAATACGTTAGCAAATACATTCTTGCTGTTAGTACAGTATGTAGTATGTTAGTACAATGTTTTTAAACAATGTTTAAAACAATGTTTTTAAACATTGTACATCCTATATATATTAAGTTGATAGTGTAACGTTCATCGTTCAACATCACAGAATTTAAAAAAGTTTTAATAACGTTCTAACCAAGCAATAACCTTAATACAATGTCTAAAAACTGAACCTTTTGAAAATTCTTAGATGTTCAAAATAACATTTTTAACTATTTTGTTACTTGTGTAACAAAAATGTTAGGGTAACGTTCTTACAACCTAAACTTGTTAGTTGGGTAATGGGACACTTAGTACGACAGGTAAGTCTGCTGTGGAAACCACTGTCAAACTTTATATATTTTGGCTTTGTGTTCAGACGCCCTCCGTCACAAGCCATTGGCACTGGCTATGTAAGTGTTTCTAAACCATCAGACCAGAACGGCTTGAGGTAATAGTAACATGTTTTTGTCTCAACTTTTTGACGGAGTCTCCCTTCTGTATGTTTATCACCGAGGGACGATGAACCTGGGGCAGCTCTGGAAGAGACCACCAGACATGACAGAAAAGAGAGAGAGAGAGTGGAGATCAGACTGAGGCAGCAAGAGGTGCCTGTGGTGTTGGAGGGAACTCATCAGACAAGCCCTTCTCCATCTGTCACAAATCATTTCTGCTCTGGAAGTAAGGAAAGGCAAAATGTCAAAATATTTGAATACATTCCATGGGAGCGCATCAGCTTGGCAGCAGTGAGGTGGAAAAGGAAGGGTTCACGCTTTTAATTGACATTTAAAGCATTGAAAGAACCAGTAAAGAATGAAAAGTAAGAATCACAATATTATTAAAGCTGGTGGTTCATATGATAGTTGTTGAGTCCTTAATTCTAAGGAACGCATGACAAGTAAAATGAAACTACGTGTTCTCTTTAATATTTAGCAAACTCAGAAGACAAAGAAGGCTTTCTATGTGTACCATACATTATAATGTATTATGTATACATTAAAATATATTGCACTGATGTTATTGTTTTTGAATTTGAGAGAACTTTTAGAGAACATTAGCTAACATTCTGAGAACATTCGCTGTTAGCTGGGTTATTTGTTGGTAACATTACACCATTAAAAAAATGCCACTTTTAATATATAAATAGCTTGTATAACCACACTCAACATTAATCCTGTCAATCAGTGGCCATTTATGACAATAAGTAGCTAAAATGTTCTATCAGATCAACTAGCTTGTGCCACTAGAAGATCAGTTTTCTTGTCTCTGGGCCACTAAACACTGATTAATTATTTTTCTCTAATCAGAATCACAATGGAATAAAACAATGTTTGTCTGTTTGTAATTCTCCCAGGCCAAGCCTAAAAATTTGCATGTATTTGATGGGGGAATAAAAGAAATCTCTTATCCAGGGGAAAGATCAAGGTTATGACTTCCTCAAAGCAGAGTTCCTGAATCCAATTAAGCTCCGTGCAGTGAAGTTCGGCTGGAGGACACAAGGCTGCAACAATAGGAGAACGTGTTGGCAGCAATGCCACTATCTTACCGCATTCCCGCCCATGCTAATTATATTTGCAGATTCTGTCATTTGAACAAAAGGTGAATAACTTTGGTAATAATCATGAAACATTTAAATCACTCCCTGGCCAGTGCACATAATTGACCTTTCTAAATGAAGTCAACTGCAAGACACGTAATCAAATATCATTTCAACAGATGAAAATCACAAACTGTGAATAATTATGAACAGTGTTTACAGTTATGCAGATATA